>CABHPR010119470.1:0-10900 GCA_902168415.1 Peromyscus melanophrys
TTTTTTTTTTTTGTTTTGTTTTGTTTTGTTTTTGTTTTTTGAGACAGGGTTCCTCTGTAGCTTTGGAGCCTGTCCTGGATCTCACTTTGTAGACCAGACTGGTCTTGGATTCACTGCTCTCTACCTCCCAAGTGCTGGGATTAAAGGCGTGAGCCACCACTGCCTAGTGAGAAAAATGTGTCTTTAAAAGTATTATTATTTTTTAATAATTTCATACATTTATACAATGTATTTGGGTCATTTTCACTCCTGTTACCCTCTCTCGTACCCTCCCACTTCACATCTTTCTTGTTTGTTTATTTGTGACCTGCTGAGTTTGATAAGGCTCGCTTGTATGAACATTTGTGCACAGTTATTTACTGGCTAGACCACTGAAGAAAATAAATAATTCCTCCTCCTCCAGCAACTTCGACAGCCAGTGGTCCTTCAGGGACACGAGCCCTCTCCTCTCCCTGATGCAGTGTTGACTGGCTCCGCCTTGAGCAGCTCTTGCTCTCAGAGTTCATGAGTGCAATGACATTTCACAGCCCTCCCCCATCCTCCAGATCTGACACTTTTTCCACCCTCTCTTCTGAGATGGCCCTTCAGCCTTGGAGCAGGTGGTATAGATGTACTATTTAGGGCTGAGCACTCCCAGATACTTGTTCTCAGGTCATTGACCACCTGGGAGTTGCTGCATTAATCATTGCCCAAAACAAAAGGAGCTTCTCTGACCAAGGTTGAGAGCAACACTAATCTCTGCTTGTAAATATTAATATTTAGAAGGTAGTTTGGTACCATGTTCATTTAGTCACACAACAGTGGTGGGTGTCCCCCTAGCACCTATGACCTCCTGGACCATGGCTTTAGACACGGGTTATAGTACCAGGTGGGAATTCCCTCCTGTAGAGCCGGCCTCAAATCCAATCACAAAGTGGTTGGTTAACCACATCACCGTCACATCTTCATTAAAGATGTGCCTAGTAGGCAATCATTGTAGCCCACATGGTTCACAGCTGGGTAAGATCACAGCACCTAGGGGTTGGGGATTTAGCTCAGTGGTAGAGCCCTTGCCTAGCAAGCGCAAGGCCCTGGGTTTGGTCCTCAGCTCTGAAAAAGAAAAAGAAAAAAAAAAAGGTCATAGCACCTTCTGGCACTATGAAAGCTACCCAGCGGGGAGGAAACTTCCAGCTTACTTGTAGCCTGATTTCCTCTCACTGTACAGCCCTGGCTGGCCTAAATAGTGTGTGCCCCCCACCATGCGTGTGTGTGTGTGTGTGTGTGTGTGTGTGTGTGTGTGTGTGTGTGTGGTGTTTGGAGGTCAGAGATCAACCTTGGGTTTCATTCTTCAGGAGCTAGTCGCCTTATTTATTCCTATTTTATGTGGATGACTTCTATTTGCATGTGTGTATGTGTACCATGTGCATGCCTGGTGCCCAAGGAGGCCAGAAGAGAGTGTCAGATCCCCTGGAACTGGAGTTACAGATCATTGTGAGCCTTGTGGATGGTGGGAAGGAATCTGGGTCCTCTGAAAGGGCAGCCAGTGCTCTTAACCAATGAGCCATCTCTCCAGCCCTTGTTTTATGAGACAGAATCCCTCCCTGGGAGCTGGGGCTTATCAATTAATTAGGTTAGGCTGGCTGGCCAGGGAGCTCCAGGGGTTATTCTGTCGCTGCCTTCCCAGTGCACACAACACAACCTAGTTTTTTTCATTAAAGATGTATTTATGTGATCTTTATGTGTATGAGTGTTTGCTTGCATGTATATAAGTGCACTATGTGTGTTACGCCCAATGAAGCCAGAAGGCAGAGTCAGATCCCCTGGAATTGGAATTATAGGCAATTATGAACCACCATGTGGGTCCTGGGAACTGAATCTGGGTCCTCTTTGAGAGCAGCAAATGCACTCAAATTGCTGAGCCATCTCTCCAGTCCCACACCATGGGTGTTTTTTATTTTTATTTTTTTAAATTGTAGGTGCTAGAGATCAGATTTTATTAACTGAGCCATTTTCCGCCCTGTGCTCTACTATTGAGCTATATCGTCTCCTCATTGCTGACTCTGAGGATTTTTATTATGAAATAATGTTGATTTTTGCATTGACTGAAATGTTAATATACTTTTTATCCTCCACTTTATTAATGTGATTGATGTATCACATGTACTGATTGTATAGCTTTTAAAAATATTTTGCCGGGCGGTGTTGGCGCACGCCTTTAATCCCAGCACTCGGGAGGCAGAGGCAGGCGGATCTCTGTGAGTTCGAGGCCAGCCTGGTCTCCAAAGCGAGTTCCAGGAAAGGCGCAAAGCTACACAGAGAAACCCTGTCTCGAAAAACCAAAAAAAAAAAAAAATTTTTTTTTACATTTATTTAGTTTCTATGTATGCATGTGTTTATGTGTGATGGTGAGCTTGTGTCCTATGTGTCTTGCGGGTGGAATACAGGTCATCAGGCTTAGCAGCAAATGCCTTTACCTTTTCTTTTTTGCTATTGGGAATCGGACTCAGGACTTTGTGGATGCTGAATAAATGCTCTAACACTAAGCTATGGCCCCAGCCTGACTGTATACTGTATATGTCAAAACATTTTTGCATCCCTGTATATTTCTCTTTGATATTGTCTATAATCTTTAAATGTTTAATTTATTTTGAGATAAGGTCTCACTATGTAGTCCTTGCTGGGCTGGTACTTGGAATGTAGACCAGGCAGGAATGTAGAACTCACAGAGGTCCACCTACCTCTTTCTCCTAAGTTCTGGGATTGAAGGCATTTGTCACCATGTCTGGCTTTTTTTTATTTTTTAAAATTAAAAAAAATTTGAAATATCAAATGCTGTGCAGTCAGAAACTGGCCTTGAACTTGTGATGCTTTTGTTCCTGCCTCAGCCTCTTGAATGCTGGGATTCCAGGCATGCACCACCATGTTCATGGGCTGGGTGAGTGGTTTGGTGCTAGAATGTTTGTTTGCTTAGCATTCGTGAGGAGCTGGATTCAGTCCCTGGTACTGCAGTCTCCTTCAACAAAACAAATAGCAACAAAACCAGCTGGTGATGGGCTGGGGAGCAGCTCAGTGGTGGGACACTGGCTTAGCACCTTTGAGGTCTTGGGTTCAGTCTCCAGCTCTGCAGGACTCAGCAGCAAAGCTGTCTACTAGTGGGCTGCATTCTGTCTCTCTCTCTATAAATAACTTATATTAAAAAGTGGCAGTGGTGGCGCATGCCTTTAATCCCAGTGCTCGGGAGGCAGAGCCAGGCGGATCTCTGTGAGTTCAAGGCCAGCCTGGTCTACAGAGCGAGTTCCAGGACAGGCACCAAAACTACACAGAGAAACCCTGTCTCAAAAAACCAACCCCCCCAAAAAAAAAGAAAAAAAAAGATTTAATGTGTGTGTGTGTGTGTGTGTGTGTGTGTGTGTGTGTGTGTGTAGGTCAGAGAACAACTTGTGCGAGTCTGTTCTGTCTTTCCACCATGTCGGTCACAGAGATCAAACCCAGGTCAGCAGGCTTGGCGACAAGCACCATTATGCCGGCCAAGAATTTTTTCTTGAGAGAATTTTTTCTGTGATTCAATCTTATTATTTGCTAGTGGTCTGCTTAGTTTTGTATGTCCTCACAATTCCATTTGTAGATTATATGTGTTCAGAAATTTATTTAGTTCTTCCAGGTTTTCCAATTTTTGTTGTATATTCCTAATGATCCCTAACGATCCTCTGTATTTCACTTGTAATGTCTCCCTTTCATCTCTGATTTCACTTATTTGAGATTCTCTTTTTTTTTTCTTCTTGTTTAGTCTAGCTCTTGCTAGATACCACAGGTTAACAAATAAAAAGCCCAGTGCTAAGAATGGGTTATACCTTTTGGAGTTATTGGCCAGTGAGTACAATACATTACAGGCCATTGCCAGTGCTATTGGTCACCTTCAGAATGTGATGGTAAGACACCGTTGCTGAAGACACCACGTGCAATGCCAAGCTGGTACTGACCTGGAAGTTTCATCTCTACTGGCTAGCTTTCATAGTGCTGGAAGGTGTTATACATACTACTGGAGGAGAAAAATAATGGTCAGTCTCACTCAGCTATGAACCTTGAGAACTATAATAACAGCCTGTTTGGCAGATAGTCCCATGAGTACAATGGTGCCCTGAATGTTAGAGGAATAACCAGCTGCTTCCTGAGTGGATTTAAGCCTGATCTACAGGGCTAGAGAGATGGCTCATCAGTTCAGAGTACTTGCTGATCTTCCAGTGGACCCAGGCTTGATTCCCAGGACCCACATGGGAGCTCAACAAACAACATTCTGTAACTCTAGTTCCAGGAGATCTGAGGCCTTCTCCTGACCTACATGGGTGGCAGGCACACATGTTGTACACAGACATACATCAAAACTCTCATACACATTTAAACACACACACACACACACACACACACACACACACACACACACACACACCTATCCTGTGAGATGGAACCCATTCCTGGCACTATTACTAGGGCCATGACCTGTGAGTAGATAGATCAATGGACCTGGGGAGGCCCTACTACTATTATTCTGTGAAATGGATATGGCATTAAACTGACTACTAATGACTTACTGTAGATTAACAAATCATATCAGCTGCTTTTCTATTGTGTTGACAAAACACTGTGACCAAGTCAACATATAAATGAAAACATTTACTTGGCCTTATGGTTTCAGAGGGCTAGAGTCCATGATGGCAGAGCAAAGGCATGGTGGCAGGCACCCGTGAGAGCTCACATCTTGATCCAAAAGAGCACGCAAGAGAGAGAGAGAGAGAGAGAGAGAGAGAGAGAGAGAGAGAGAGAGAGAACTTGAAATGGCATGAGTCTTTTGAAACCCCAAAGCCTACTCCCAGTGACACACCTCCTCCAATAAGGCCACACCTCCATATCCTTCCTAAACTGTTCAAACAAACTGGAGACCAAACATTCAAATATATGAGCCCATGAGGGTTTTCTCATTCAAACCACTACATGCATCTTTCAACCCTCATCAGGGAGGTTGCTTCTTGCAGGAGACAGCAATTAACACAGAGGCCCACAACTGGTCAAAGTCAGAGAATAAGAGACTGAGGAGTTAGTTCTCTGAGGAGCTAGCTACTAGATGGGATGTGTCATCAGACCCACTTCCTTAAGGCTCAGAGACTTTTGTGGAAGGAGTGGGAAGATTATAAAAGCCAGAGATGGTGGATATTTACAATTATTTCCTCCTCCCTCCTCTTTCTTTTCAAAGATTTATTTGTTAGGCCAGGTGTGGTACTCCACACCTTTAATCTCAACATTCCAAGGCAGAGGCAGACAGATCTCTGTGAGTTCAAGGCTAGCCTTGTCTGCATAGAAGGTTCCAGGCTAGCTGAGTTATATAGTGAGACCTTATCTCAAAAGGAAAAAGAATTATTTGTTTATTTATTTATCTTTAGATTGAGTTTCTCTGTGTAGCCCTGGATGTCCTAGAACTCACTCTGTAGACCAAGTAGGCCTTGAACTCAGAGATCTGTTTTCTTCTGTTTCTCAGGTGCTGGGATTAAAGGTGTGCACTATCACTGCCCAGCAAGATTTTATCTCTCTCTCTCTGTCTCTCTCTCTCTCTCCCTACCTACCTCCTTACCTACCTATTTTAACTTGTATGAGTGTTTTGCCTGCATGTATGAATGTGTCATGTACATTCAGTGCTTAACGAAGCCAGAAGAAGGTGTTGGATCCCCCAGAACCAGAGTTACAGGTAGTTGTGAGCTGCCAGGTGGGTACTGGAAACAGAACCCAGGTCCTTGAAAGAGCAGCAAATGTCTTATCTGCTGGGTCATCTCTATAGCCTCTATTATTTCTTCTTGTTGGATTGATCTCTTTATCATTGTGACTTTGACTTTTTTGACCTTTTATAGTTTTTATTCTTATAGTTTTGTTATTCTTATAGTATTTTTTTTTCTTTTGGTTTTCTTTTGAGACAGAGTTTCTCTGTGTTGTTTTGGTGCCTGTTTTGGATCTCCCTCTGTAGACCATGCTGGCCTTGAATTCACAGAGATCCGCCTGGCTCTGCCTTCCGAATGTTGGGATTAAAGGTGTGTGCCACCACTGCCGGCTTCTTATAGTATTCTGTAGTTCTTGAATTCTTGGGTTCATGTGATCCTCTTGCTTCAACTGGGAATACAAGTGTACTTCAGTCTACTCTCTTCTTTGTAGGGTTTTTGTTTGTTTGTGTTTTGAGATAGGGTCTCAGTATGTAGTTCTGTCTAGCCTGGAACTCTTTGTGTAGAGCAGGCTGGCCTCAGATTTACAGAAATCCATCTGCCTCCACCTCCTGAATGCTGGGATTAACAGTGTGTGCCACTATGCCGAGATACTTTATAGTTTTTTTAATTCAAGTGTATTCTGTTTGATAAAAAGCCAGCTACTTTGGTTTCCATTTCATGATCCATTTTTTCCTTTCTTCATCTTAGTCTGTGTGAGTTTTATTGGTGAAGCAAGTTTCTTGGAGGCAGTTTGCATGACTATTTCTATGGGCTAGAGTTGTAGACTTACCATTTCGATCCATCTTGACTTTTTCTTCTCTTAAAATCTGTATGAATAGAGCCACAGTGGAAGTGCCCAGAGGCAGCTACTCTGCAGTCCAGTGATTCTCAACAGGTGGGTCTCGACTCCACACTCACATATCAGATATCCTGCATATCAGGTATTTACATTATGATTCAAAGCAGTAGCAAAATTACAGTTATGAAGTAACAACAAAATAATTTTGTGGATGGGGGTCACTGCAGCATGAGGAACTGTATGTATTAAAGGGTCTCAGCATTAGGAAGGCTGAGAACCACTGTGCTAGAACCTTCTTTCCAGCTCCTGTTCTAACCTGGGTGATCATAGGACCTTGGAGATTACTTTGATCCCCCAGCTGTGAAGTGTAGACAGTCTGTTAGTTTATGGAGCAGCAGCATTGTGTGCAGGAATTTTACACCAGTGCAGTTGAGCAGCAGCAGCAGCAGCAGCAGCAGCAGCAGCAGCATGTGCAGGATTTTACACCAGTGCCGCTGTGCCCGGGGTTGACTCCACTCCTCTTATTTCCTACTCTCTTGCTTTCTTCATTGCTATCTTTGCTCAGCTTCTTCCATTCCCTGCTTTACAGTTACGTAAACAGTCGGCTCTTTCTTGTGACCTACACACCCATGTTTGTGGCTGACACTGATCTCTGTGTGGGATGTTTGTCATGCAAGGCAATAGTTAGGAAGGCCAGAAGGCACTCTTGGGGAAGGAAGCCTTTCCCTTGAGGTCTCATATGTGATCTGTAATTTCTCTTGTGTCACTTTTGTGCGATCTGGTAGGTCGCTCACCGGTGAAACCCCTTGTAGTATGTTAGTCTTGGGCTCCTCGACTGTGGTATAAAGTAACGTAGCTTGTGTAGAGAAGGATTATTTTCCTAAGTGATATTTTTAAGGCGACTGCATCACTGTAAGCACCAGGCCTCTATTATTTTAACCACTTTTGCTGACATCTCTTTCAAACCAGTGGTGCATTTGCTTGCCTTTGTAATTTGACATTTCTTCTGATGACGCAGGGTTATTATTGCACAGTTCCTTTTTTTTTTTTTTCCTTCTCTCCCTTCCTCTCAAGACAGGGTCTTGCTAAAGAATGAAGGCTGGCTCTAAACACATCTTGATTTTTTTCTGTAACTGTGAGGTCTCCTTAGGCCCCTTCGGTAGGGAAGAACATTTGCTTCCTTAGCAGTTTGACTTTGGTTCTCTGGGTCTTATTCTTCCCTGATGTCTATTTGTGCCACCTGTGACAGCTGCCTGTCATTCCTTGATTCTGGCATTATGCCCTCCTACATCTGTCACTCCCCTCTAATTTGCCGTTTCTAATTTGGGAATAGAAATGTACTCAAACTCTTGAACACCCGCATACATACACATGCACAAGAAAACATGCAGAGTAGCCACAGTTCCGAAGAATCTTTGGACTTCCCCAGTGAGTAAAAGGCACGAGGTGTGCATGTGGGTTCAGGGCATACTTTTAAGACAACCCTGGTAGAGTGAAGAGTGTGCTCCATGTGTGGTTGAGGCCGAGCTCAACAGTTGTGTGCTTCTAGGTGTAAGGAGTAGTGACTTTACTTCCAGTATAATGTGAGAATGAATTGAGAGTCAGGAAACCTAGCTGCTGTGATGTAACTACTCCAGACGCAGGATGCTTACTTGAGCCCATGCGTTCTGGATAACATATTTCAGAGATTTGGTGAAAAGCAGCTGGGCATATGGCACTTGTCTCCAATTCCAGCATTTGGAAAGTGAAAGTGTATGTATCATGAGTTCAAGGCCAGTCTAGCCTACGAAAAGCAAGACCCTGTCTCAAAACAAAACCAAAACCAAACAGGGTATGGTGGTGGGATACACGCCTTTACTCCCAGCACTCTGGAGGTAGAGGCAGTTGAACTCTGTGAGTTCAAGGCCAGCCTGGTCTATATAGTGAGTTCTAAGCCAACTAAGGGGACACAGTGAATGATATTCTGTCTCAAAACAAACAGAACCCATATGTAAGATTCAGTGAAGACCATACATTGAACAAGTGTTTTGATTATAATTATGCTTGAAGTTACTATCTCATTGGGTGTTTGTAGGCCTTTACTTTTCCTGCAGTTTGAGAGTGGTCACATACATGAGATGCTACATAGGTAGTATCTGGACTTTGTTCAGCGAGAGATAGAGATTGGGAAGATGGTTCAGAAGGGCAGCCAAGATGGTAAGAATTTAGTGACATGATTTATGGTTTCAGTTCTTCAATCACTGTTTCATAAGCTCATAGTGCAAGTCAGATGCTGAGGCCTGGAAGGACATTCTGAATTAGAAGGATATTCTCAAGCTAACTCTTCATGTTTAACAGGAGAAAGGCTTTAATATCAGCTCTCATCCATTCTCTTCTTCAGAAAGCATGATGTAGGCATACTATGTGCTAGACATTTTATTTGGTGCTGGTAAAGGATAACAATGCACATCCCTTTCCATTCAAGAACTCACATGGCAGGAGGGAGACAGACATGCTGTCCTAGAGTGTGCCATGCAGTGGAAGTGTGGGGACAGGCATGAGAGAAGCCGATAACACAACTCTAGTTTTGCTTTTTGCTTTGAAATGGTTTCACGCGTGGAGAGTAGTGAAAAGGAGTGGTCTTAGGGACAGAGGTGAGGGGTTGGAGCAAGAATTACTGGGACTTCTGTGATGAGAAGCATGTGGGAGCTCTCAGAAGTGAACGGGTCAGCATGGCGGGGCCACCGTTTGAAGTGAGGGAGATGGACCGAGTGATGAGGTAGAGGCTTCGGGGCTTGTGCTGGGCTCCTGAAGTCCTTCTGTCCACAGCAGAGGAGTGAGAGGCCCAGGTTCTCACCGCAGCTGCAGCAGCTGAGGAGTTCTTTATAGAGTTCTACCCAGGCGAGTCCAGGATTCTCAGCCTCATGCTGGAAGTAGTTCCAGTATGGGTCAGTATGAAGCCAAGTTGGAGTTTCATATATATATATATACACATATACATATACACATATATATACACATATAATGTATTGAGAGAGAGAGAGAGAAGGAGAGAGAGAAAGAGGCTCACTATATAGCAGAGAGAAGGAGGGAGGGAGGAACAGAGAGAGAGAGGGAGAGAGAGAGAGAGAGAGGGAGAGAGAGAAGGAAAGAGAGAGAGACTGACTCACTATATAGCACTGACTGGCCTAGAACTTGCCAGGTAGCCCAGCCTGGTCTCTAGCTCACGGAGATCCACCTGCCTCTGCATCCTGAGTGTTGAGATTAAAAATGTGGCACCGTGCTTGGCCTACTGAATTAAAAAAAATGTAGACCAGGCTTAGACAAACTCATAGGGGTCCACTTGCCTCAGCCTCCTAAGTTCTGGGATGAAAGGCATGTGCCACCACATTTGGCTCTTCACTATAAAATGTTTTTAAAGACTTATTTTATTTTTAATTATGTGCATGTGCATATACACATGTGGATAGATGCATGTCTGTACAGATACCCGAAGAGGCCAGAGGCATTGGATCCTTATGGACCTGGAGTTATAGGTGGTTGTGAGTCACCCGAAGTGGGTACTGAGAATAACACTTAGGTCTCTGCAAGTCCAGCACACACTCTAGCCACTGAGTCCTTTGCCCAGCCTGAAAGTTGGAGTTTCCTTTCTTTTTAAAGATTTAATTTATTTTATTTATGTGTGTATGTCTATGTATATACATGTGTGTATAAATCTATGTACACAGATGTGTGTGCAGGTACCCATAGAAGCCAGAAGAGGGTGTCAGATACCTTGAAGTTGGAGGTACAGGTGTTTGTGAGCCAACTGATGTAGGTGCTGGGATCTGAACTCTGGACCTTATAACTGAGCAGCAAGTGCTCTTAGCCACTGAGCTGTCTCTCCAGTCTAAATTTATTTATTTTTTATTTTATGTATATGAGTGTTTTGTCTGCATGTGTGTAAAGGACACCACTTGCTTGCCTGGTACCCACAGAGTCAGGAAGAGGGCATCAGATGACTTGAAAGTGGTTGAAGGTGGTTGTGGACCACCATGTGGGTGCTGGGAATTGAACCTGGGTCCTCTGGAAGAGCAGCCAGTGCTCTTAATGGCTGAGCCATCTCTCCAGCTCCCCAAACTTGGAGTTTCTAAACAAAAGGTTTTAACGTAGGTCTGAGCATGACCATTGCAGGGAGGGAGAGATGCTCAGGAAAAGGAGTTATTTACACAAATGTAGGGTAGATCTCTCCAGAAAAGTTTGCTCTTGAGCTTTCAACAATATCCATTTATATAATTTGCATAGTTTCTGAAGTTATGTGGTTCAAAGAGTTGCCAGGAACTCCTCCCGCCCTTTGGTAAATGAGATCATAGGGTGGTTCATAATTTACAAAGGAGTTAAGAAATGTGTTTTGGGAGCT
>CABHPR010119471.1:0-12508 GCA_902168415.1 Peromyscus melanophrys
GCTGCGTCTTAGGTGCCTCTTCTCTAACTCAGTCGGAGGGAGCCACAGAGAAGGAAGATAGCGGGGTGCCATGGACCCCACTCCACTGCCTCTGCTGTGTGTCCTAGAGAGTCCCTGTCCGTCCCTCCTGTGCTTTCCCTGTCCTCTCCCAGGGCTCAGGCCTCCTTACCAAGGGAAGCTGCTGACCTCATGTCTCCCCCACCCCCACCCCCCACCCCTGCCTCATAGAACCTGTACCGGCTGGAAGGAGATGGCTTTCACAGCATCCCTTTGCTCATCGACCACCTGCTGTCCTCCCAACAGCCCCTTACAAAGAGGAGCGGTGCTGTCCTGCACAGGGCGGTGCCCAAGGTGAGCCTGTAGCCAGCCTGGCCCGTGTGGGGTTTGGACCTCACAGGTCAGCCCCAACTCCCACCCAGTCTACATTCAGAGCGAGCGTGAAGTGAGCATTACCCCACAAGGTGATCAGCCTCAGTTTGGGACGTCTTCCCACCCGCGCGGGCCATATATATAAGCCTGATCCCCAAATTATCTGAGTGTGTCCTGATATGATCAACCCTATCAGCCAATGTGATACACTGATGCTCCAAGACAGATGTAGCGTCAGCAGGAGAGCTATTCAGGCCTTCAGGGGGCCCATCCTGTTGGCCGACTCCCAGCTTCTCTTCTCAGGACAAGTGGGTACTGAAGCATGAGGACCTGGTGTTGGGCGAGCAGATTGGAAGGGTAGGTATAGCCCCGCCACCCTGGGATTCTCCAGCCATCTGATCTACCTGTTACCTCCTCACCAGCTTCTTCCAGACCCCTCACCAAGTCCCCCCTTGGGCTTCACCTCCAGAGTCCTAGAGGGTCTCCTTGACTCAGTGGGACTCCAGCCTGGACCCTGGTTCCTTCCTCAGAAAATAGCGAACAACTAGGCCCCCAGAAGCCAGCACCCCACCCCCAGCTCTTGCCCACTCAAGGGCTTCTCACCAAGCACCTCTGTTAATGTGAAATACCTGTCACTTCCCAATCAGAGTGCTTTTCCAACCCAAAGAAAAGTGATTTCTGGATTTCCCATGTCACTTCTCAGAGAAGGTGGCACAGGAAAGTTTTGTGTCCCCGCTAGGGGGAGAATTCCTAGGGAGCTAGGGTGACAAGTCGGCATGAACAGTGGGGACGAGATGGGTTGTCCCCTTGAGGTGAGAAAGGTCAGCAGTACCAGGAAGTTGTTTCAGGAAGAAGTACCAGGACGGTTGGTTTCAGGGGAACTTCGGAGAAGTGTTTAGTGGGCGCCTTCGAGCAGACAACACCCCGGTGGCTGTGAAGTCTTGTCGAGAGACGCTCCCACCTGACCTCAAGGCCAAGTTTCTTCAGGAAGCGAGGTGGGTGATAAAATAAGCATAACTAGGGGCTGGAGAGATGGCTCAGAGGTTAAGAGCACTGGCTGCTCTCCCAGAGGTCCTGAGTTCAATTCCACAGGGTGGCTCAAAACCATCTATAATTTGATCTGGTGCCCTCTTCTGGCATATAGGCAGAACACTGTATACATAATAAATAAATCTTAAAAAAATAAGCATGACTAAAGTCTCCTTGTACGAGAGGGTTTCTCTGTGCACGGCCTGGCATTTAATCCTCCAAGTTCTCGCATACCCGAGTAGCACTCATAATGCAAAGAGGTACGGACCAGGAGCCCCCCTGCAGTCACATGCCCAGGGCTGCTGGCATTCAAGGCCATGCTTTTCTTGAGGTGAGGGTGGGGGAATTAGGGGCGGGTGCAGAAGGCTGTGAGCACAGATCACACACAGCCTAAGCAGCAGTGTTCCACAGGATCCTGAAACAGTACAGCCATCCCAACATTGTACGTCTCATCGGGGTCTGCACCCAGAAACAGCCCATCTACATTGTCATGGAGCTGGTGCAAGGTGAGTGGAGGTCTGGTCTCCAGGGTGAGGGCTCAGCTTGCCCGGTGTCTCCCACCAGACTCAAGGCTACCCTCTCCTCCAGGGGGCGACTTTCTCACCTTCCTGCGGACAGAGGGAGCCCGCTTGCGGGTGAAGACTCTGCTGCAGATGGTCGGGGACGCAGCTGCCGGCATGGAGTACTTGGAAAGCAAGTGCTGCATCCACCGGTAAGTGGGCTGCAAGCCTTGGCAGACCGTGGCATGGTGGCCACCAGGAATCAGCTCCCAGGCTGAATTGGTCTCTAGTGCCTTGTGTTTGAGAGTTATGCTGTGTCTGTGTGTGTGTGGCGGGGTGGGGGGTGGGGGGGTGGGGGGGGCATATGCTACATGTGTGCCCATGGGTGTGGAGGCCAGAGATCAGTGTTAGGTGTCTTAATTTTTACCACTTTATTTTTGGAGACAGAGTGTCTCACTGAATCCGGAGCTCATGGATTTGGTGAATCTGGCCAGCCAGTGAGCTTCAGGGATCCACTTCTTTCTAATGCCCCAGTGGGGATAACAGACAAGCATTGCCAACATTTTCTGTGAGAGCTGGGGATCTGAACTTAGGTCCTATGTTTGCACAGTGGGCACTTTACTGAGCCACCTCCTAAGCCCCGAGGAGCAGCTGTCGTTCACTGTCTAAAGTGTTTGACCCAGCTGGGCAAACACTGGCTGAAGGAGACCAACTTCTTCCCTGCTTCCCCCAGGGATCTGGCTGCTCGGAACTGCCTGGTGACAGAGAAGAACGTCCTGAAGATCAGTGACTTTGGGATGTCCCGAGAAGAAGCTGACGGAATCTATGCAGCCTCAGGGGGCCTCAGACAAGTCCCTGTTAAGTGGACTGCCCCTGAGGCCCTTAACTATGGTACCCGATTCTCACCCATCCTGGACTGCAAGGCTGAAGGCTGGGCGTGGGTGGACTCTGGGTCCCTGGATGTGGACAGTCTCCCCATGCTGCCTTGCCTCCTTTGCAGGCCGCTACTCCTCAGAGAGTGATGTGTGGAGCTTCGGCATTTTGCTGTGGGAGACCTTCAGCCTGGGGGCCTCACCCTATCCCAACCTCACCAATCAACAGACACGGGAGTTTGTGGAAAAGGGTAAGGCCACAGATACATGGTAGTGCCTCGGGGCCAAGCTCCTTGCTGAGATGCGCCAGCCAAATGCTTCCTCCTCAAACCCCCTACTGGGGCCGAATAAGAACAGACTGTAGCTGCCACAGGTGGCAGGCCTGTTTATGTGTGGGGGGTTAGAGATTAGAACCCAGGCCTCTGTCTTGGGGTCCTTAGACAAGACGGGTTCCCTAAGGGCAGTGACTCTGAAGCAATCTGGTCCCTTCTTACACTTGCTGCATTGCACCTGTCCTCGTAGGGGGTCGTCTGCCTTGCCCAGAGCTGTGCCCTGATGCAGTCTTCAGGCTCATGGAGCAGTGCTGGGCCTATGAGCCTGGGCAGAGGCCTAGCTTCAGCACCATCTTCCAGGAGCTACAGAGCATCCGCAAGCGGCATCGGTGAGGCCCAGAGGGCCCCTAGCTGAAGCCAGTGGCCTGTCCAGGCAAGAGTATACCTCCTCAGCAGCTCCCAGTCATTGTTGGACGGCTCCAAGACCTGGGTTCCAGCCACCCCCAACAGGGCTGCTGGCAGGGTGCAGCCCCAGGGAGGCTCTCTGTCCCCCTTCCTGCCCAATTTCCTCTCTTAGGCAGAAAAATAAAACCAGTTGTGCCCATCAGGTAATCTTGGCATGTGTGCTCCTCTGGAGGCCAGGAGCCAGTTCTGGAGAAGATCAGTCCTTATGGTGTCAGTGAAAAGAGGAAGGACAGAGAGTCCTCATGGCGTAGAGCTGACATGATTGGAAGCTCGGGATGATATACAAGCTTTGGCCAGGTGGAGGCGCTGTTCCCTAGAAAAGGATCACAGCTTTCTCAAAGCTTCCCAGATGCTGATTGTAAAGACCGTTGCTTTCTGGGATCCTATGGAGATTAAAAGTGGATTGATGTAAAGCGGCAACAGAGGTGTGAAAGTCACAGGATTATAAATATTAGAGAGTAGCTGTCGCTGTGGAAGTGAACAAATCACAGAGAGTTCAGGAGGAGATGAGGAAACAGGTAAAGTAAGACGTCCCCACAAAGAAGAAATGCTTTTCTAAGACAAGAGCTTGGCTCTCAGAAGGAGTGCCTGAGCAAGGCTGAAGCCCCCCAAGTCCCACTGAAATCCCTAGTCACCTGAAACAGTCCTCAGAAACAGGGGAGGTCGGGAAGATAGGCAGCCTGGGGCTAAAAACAACAAACACAACACACACTGGGAGTGGATTATAAGACAGAGTAATGGGGCTGTGAAATACCCATAACCCCCACTCCCATCCCCCTACCCCCACCAGACACAGACACCACACCACACACATTCTTGGTCAGGCATGGTGGTCATGTCTGTCTCATCGGTTTTCAAAGAGATCAAAGAGAGCCTTTTTGGAGGCTGGGGATGCAGCTCAGTTGATGGAGTGCTTGTGTAGGATGCATGAGACTCTGGGTTCCATCATCTGTATCACATACAAATTCCTTGTACTTGGGAGGTAGAGGTGAGTGAATTCTCTGTGAGTTGAAGCCCAGCCTCTGCTACATAGAGAGTGTGGGGCCAGCCTGGGTACCATGAGACTCTGTCTCAAAATAACAACAAAAACAAAAATAATAATAATGGGTTGGGGTTCCGGGAGTCCAGAGAGCCACTGCTAAGGGATGGGCATAGGCAAGTAGATCTCTCTGTGAGTTTGAGACCAGCCTGATCTATAGAGAGTAGAGTTCCAGGAGAGCCAGCTCTACATAGAGAGAACCTGTCTAGAAAAAGAAAGAAAGAAAAGTACTGACTCACTTTTTTTTTTTTTTTTTTTTTTGAGACAGGATCTCACTATGTAGCAAAACTCAATATGTAGACCAGGCTGGCTTTAAATTTACAGAGATGCACCTGCCTCTGCTTCCTGAGTGCTGGGATTAAAGGTGTACCCCACCACACTTGGCTCTGAGATGCACTCTTACCAAGAGTGAGAAAGAAGATAGAGTGAGAGAGACCTGAACAGACACGTTACTGTTTCCAGTGAATCTGCAGAAGCCTGGCTCATGTGCCAGGCAGAGGAGGGTGTGTACCGAGTGAGAAGGAAGGGGACGCGCTCAGTTGCTGAACAGCTGACCCCCATTCTCCAAGCCACTTTTGACGGCAGCCATAACATGTCTATGAAAGAAAACAATAAAGAGAAATCGAGGACTTGTTGCAGGAAGTCTTCACAAATGGGATTAAACGCAGGTCAGTGAGAGAAGTTCTTGCCTTCTGATTCTGGGGGAGGCTATCAGTTCAGACCACTGTGACCCAGAGTAGAATCCAAATGGTGAGCTCAGGTGCTCAGCGATGACATTAGTCCCCCGCATCACACTGTACATTTTACTTACTTCCCAGGCCAAGGGAAAGGGATTTCTTGGTGTATTCTTGAGCTAATTTGGGAGGACCTGTTTAGGTATTAGGCAACACATCTCTTAGAGTTGCACCCGTGGCAAGAGTCAAGAGGAGATGCTACAAGCCAAAGTGCGTGCATATGGCTGGTGCCGGGGAGACCCAGCAGAAGGGCCACCGGGGGACCCAGCTGCATGGCAAGAGAGCGTTAAAGTAAAATATGATTCTACCCATAAAGGCAAACTTTCAGTTCTCATTGGGAGGAATGAAAGATAAAGAGCAGGGCCACTGTTGACATTTCCTTCAGGCAGACAGGTGGGACATCTAGAGCCACACCCTCCCTGCTGTCGTATGTGCTCCCAAGAGACAAGAAGCTGCGTGACTCAACACCGTCAGTACATCCCCTTGCTCTCCTTCACAGACAAAGGGCAAGGTTAGAGGCCTGGATCTCTGGGGTGATGCTTACCGGGGGGTTCAATGGGCAACTTCTCCAGGCCTAGCCAGGTGGCTGACAGCAGATATGGAAGAGGAGGGCCCTTGTTCTATACAAGAGCTAATGGCAACATGAGTGTTGATACCATGTGCTTTCATTAGCACTGAGTGGCCAGTAAAAATGACTCATGGCCTGTGACACACACCAGTTATTACAAGTCACAGAATTCTTTGCCCAGACTAAAGACACTGGTATGCAAGGACATCCTGAATGCTTTTTTGGTCACTTCATAAATCCAGAGGAAGAAAATCAGTTTGCTTGCATGAGCTTGAGTTATAAGACCTCTTCAAAGCTGTCCCTGGAGTCCCCTGAGATTTGCCCCCAGTGGACAGGCTAACACAGAAGCCTGGGATCCTGTCATGGCTGGTCTTCACCGTCAATTCGATTGGATTGTGTCACCTGAGAGACTGGTAAGGCACACCTTAGGCGTACTGGTGAGAGTGTTCTCAAGAAGAGTGACTGAGAGAAGGCCCACCCTGAATGGGGGGACCAACCATCTCATGGACTAGGGCTCCAGAGACAAGAAAAAAGCCAAGCTGGGTATAGTGGCTCATGTCTGTAATCCCTGCACTTGGGAGCTGGAGGCAGGAGGATCAGGAGTTCACACTACATGAAACCCTGTCTCCTCACCAGTTGTGAAAATAAATATGCCTTTTTATTATTTATTTATTTATTATTTATGCATCCTGTCACAGCTACGCAATCAATAAACCTAGTAACTACAGATCCCACCCAAAATATTATATTGAGATCGTCATCCAACGAGAAAAATAACTACGGCAAAAGCCCTAGATGGGATGGCCCTAAACACGACCATAGCTACAAAATTACCCGACAGGATACAGTTAGTTACTTAGGCATCATGTGCAGGTGGTGCCCAGAGAACCTGTCAAAGGACGTAGACTGGCCTAAAGCTTCCAGCAAGCTGGAGATGGAGGCAGAGGCATCAGTAGTTCATCTTTAGCTACATCCCCACTGTCACCACCAACACTTGACAAACACTTGACAAATCCCGTCCTATCTACACCAGCTCTTCCATCCTAATAGCCAAGCCTTGTCAAGGCCCACCTGCAGCCACCCTGAGGATTTGCATTTCTTTTTTTGTTATAATTTATTTAATTTATTTTATGTGCATTGGTGTTTTGCCTGAATGCATGTCTGTGTGAGGGTGTCAGGTCCCCTGAAACTGGAGCCACAGACCGTTGTGAGCCACCATGTGAATGCGGGTCCTCTGGAAGAGCAGCCAGTGCTCTTAACCACTGAGCCATCTCTCCAGCCCCTAGGATTTGCACTTCTTAAGGGCTATTACTGCCTCTTGTAAAATCTGTCAAATGTCAGACCCCAACTCCACATACAGCAGTCCTCCTTTTCCTCCCATGAGGGCAGAGGCTCTCTCCCCAGAACTGACTGGCAACTTGACTTTACCCACATGCCCACAGTCAAAGAATTAGGTACCTTCTGGTCTTGGTGGACATATTTCAGGGTTGAGGGAAGCATTCCCCACCACCAGCATAAGGGCTCAGACAATCTCTGACCTCCTCCCACAGGAGATCATTCCCTGATTTATAATCCCCATCTCCCTCCAGTCAGACAATGGTCCTGAATTTACCTCCCAGATTTCTCAAATCCTATCTAAAGCCCCCAGCACTCCTTGGCATTTCCATATCCCATACCATCCCTAGTCCTCGGGAAAAATAGAAGGAACTAACCACTCTGTAGCTAGAGTTTTCCTGCCTGGTCCACAGTCAAGATAAATCTCTTTCACCTGCCAGTCCCACAGCCGCTCAGACCCAACCAAGTAAACACAGAGACTTATATTGCTTATAAACTGTATGGCCGTGGCAGGCTTCTTGCTAACTGTCCTTATATCTTAAATTAATCCATTTCTATAAATCTATACCTTGCCACATGGCTCGTGGCTTACCGGCATCTTTACATGCTGCTTGTCCTGGCGGTGGCTGGCAGCGTCTGGCAGCGTCTCCTTCCACCTTCCTGCTCTTTTCTCCTCTCTTTTAGTCCCACCTATACTTCCTGCCTAGCCACTGGCCAATCAGTGTTTTATTAGCAACACATTTGCCATACAGAACATCCCACAGCACCACTCCTTTAAAAAAACTTTTGTCTACAGAATTTCTGTTTTGTGTGATGGGAAAGCCCCACAAACGGACAATAGTATCAGGACATAATATCATGAATGTAATAAATCAATATAATTAATGAATATCATAAATATAGTTATTGAATGAATACTGCAAATGGAATCAATGAATACCACAAATGTAATTAATATCATTAGTGTAATTACTGAATATCATGAGTGTAAAAAAAAAAAAAAAACACCCTTGTCAAACTGTCAGGAGCTTCACCTTGACCAAGTAAAGCCCCTGCTGCTGGCCCTTCACAGGCTGCCGGCTCTCCCCAAGTAACCTTTCCACCTCACCCTTTGAGCTCTTGTATGGACGGACAGCCAGTTCTGACCCCCAGTCCTCCACCCAAACCCTCACCTCGCCCTGATCACCTACTCACTCCCTGACTCTGTTACTTCTGCTCCCCCCTACGGAACCTCACTGACCACTCCCTACCCCGACAGTGCACCAACCCCTGCCCATCTCCTCCAGACCAACGTCCCTCACCCTTCCCCTAAATGGCAGGGCCCTTCAAGGTAACTCTTGTAACCCTGACAGCCGCTAAGTTTGAGGGCCTCCCTCACTGGATTCCCCTGTCCCACCTCAAGCCCTTTACTCCCCCACCTCAAGGCGATTTTCCCTCGTACACATCAACCCCAACAGGACCCTGCTCCCTTAAGTTTCAGAGGACAATGAGATCAGCCACCTTGTCCCCAGTTCCAGAAGAATGAGGCTTTACCCTGCAGCTGTGCTCAACTCTACTGGATTGAGAACCTCATATGGAAGTGGATGCTTCCTTCTTGATCCCTCTCCTCCTTGTCCTGACTCTACCACATCCTGCTTTATCAATTTCTTCTCTATGTTTCTCTAATGACATATTCAAAACTCTCTAATCAAACAATCAATCAGCTATTGTTACAGGACTACCAACCTTTAGCCACAGAGCTGGAGGTGCTTGACTACCAAACATGCCTGGATGGTGAGAATACCAGCACCCCAGAGATAGCTACACCCCCCGACAGCAGGAAGCCGTCTAAGAGAGCACGATGCCCCCATCCCTGCCTCGCCATCCCCCTTCCTATTTTTTCTCATTTTTTATAATAAACCAAAGGAAGGAATGTTAGCATTCAGGCCTTTACACCAGCCTGCCCTCGGGGACCTAGCAGGACATGTCAACAGCAGCAGCCAACATGTGACACTGTGACCACTGTAGCCACTGAGTAGAGCGCTCTCCCTGTGCGCATGTGCTAGATCCCCTTATAAAAAGCAAGCCCTTCTCGCCCCTCCATCTCTTCCTTCTGCTCCCACTCAGAGGCCGCCTCTGCACACCCCAATAAACCTCCCACGGGAGCTCTGTTGCAATGGTGTGGCTTTGTGGTGCCTCTTGGCTCCAATCCACCAAGGTCACCGTCCACTGTTAAACTACGACAGTGATGCACACCTTTAATCCCAGCACTCAGAGGCAGAGGCCGGTGGATCTCAGTGAGTTTGAGGCCTGCCTAGTCTATATAGAGTTCTGGGCCAGCCAGGACTATGTAAAAAGACCCAATCTCGAAACAAAACATACAAGCAAAGGCACAATACCTTGTAGATAATCCTCCTTCTAAATACCGAAAAGAATTCTTAACTGGACCCACAGAAGGTTGGCGTGGTAGGGGGATGGCACTGCAGGAGACAGCTATGATGGAGCACTTGTTATTTTGGCATGGGTGAGGCTGGACCATACTCAAACCCAAGTCTTGGCAGAGTGTTCTATGATTCTCCCCCAGGCCAGAGGAGGACAGCAGACTAGAGAAAGACCCCCCACACACACATACACACTTTGCAGGAGATTACACCCCGATGCCACTTAATAGTCCTCATCCTTGTTTCAGTTGAGTGCAGGGTTCCTTGCTGGAGGGCCACTGCAGCTACAAAACTGCTTGTTGGTGGTTTAGTGTCCTGTCTCAGTTGAAGAGAGACCATCGCATCTCGTTACCTGGTTCCTCTTCATTGTTCCGTGGAACTAGGGTTGCCAGGAGCGGCCACAAAGCTGATCTCATGTCTGTCGGCTGTAAGCAATCGACTGCCTGGATCTGCCTGGGCCTGCTGCCTCTGAACTGGCTGGCTGAGTCAGTAAGTGCAGCAAGAGCCGCAGTGGCAAGCCTTGTGTCCCCATGTCCCGTTTAGTCATTCCAGCCTGCCTAGGGGTTGTGTGACCACTTGAGAGAAAGGAAGCTTTGGGGAGGCAGGACTGTTCTATTCCGCTCTACAGTGTGTGTGTGTGTGAGTGTGTGTGTGTGTGTGCTTGAGCAGGATCTCATGTATCCCAGGCTGGCCTCTTAACTCCGTCTATAGTTAGGGGTGAATTTGCTCTGCTGGTCTTCCTACCTCTGCCTAGTTCATGCAATGCTGGGGATGGAACCCAGGGTTTCATGCACACTGGGCAAGCACTCTACCACTGATCTACTCTACCAACTTGTGTTTCTGCAGCTATTAATCAAAACTCATCAAGCTGTACACTCAAGAGGTGACCCAGACCCAGAAGGACAAGCATGGTATGCACTCACTCATAAGTGGACACTAGATAGAAAGCAAAGAACAATCAGACTGCAATCCACAGATCCAGGGAGGCTACCTAGCAGGGGGGACCCTTAGATGACTGTGGCTTATAATAAGTTTTGGTTTTGTCCAATCACTGGGTAAGCTTCAGTGAAACATTTCACTATTAGGATAAGAATTTGTACTGTATCAAGCTGACGAAAGAAAATGCTGGCCGTACTTTCAGGAGAGGAGGCTAAAATCTTTTTTTTTTTTTAACTTCTTTTCTTCTTCTTCTTCTTCTTCTTCTTCTTCTTTTTTTTTTTTTTTTCTTGTTTTTCCCCGGAGCTGAGGACCGAACCCAGGGCCTTGTGCTTGCTAGGCAAGCACTTTACCACTGAGCTAAATCCCCAACCCCGGGGAGGCTAAAATCTTTTTAGATTATGGATTAGCCTATAGAAAAATGTCTGCCGTAAATCAAACAGTGAAGGGGAAGATGAAGGAATCTCACTTACACAACTTAAGTAAAACATAGCTCTCGGGCTGGACAGATGGCTCAGTGGTTAAGAAAACTGGCTGAAGCCGGGTGGTGGTGGCGCATGCCTTTAATCCCAGCACTTGGGAGGTAGAGGCAGGTGGATCTCTGTGAGTTCAAAGCCAGCCTGGACTACAGAGTGAGTTCCAGGAAAGGCGCAAAGCTACACAGAGAAACCCTGTCTCAATCCCCCCCCCCAAAAAAAAACCAAACCAAACCAAAACAAAACAAAATACTGGCTGTTCTTCCAGAGGTCCTGAGTTCAATTCCCAGCAACCACATGGTGGCTCACAACCATCTGTAATGAGATCTGGTGCCCTCTTCTGGCCTGCAAGGATACATGCAGATATTACACTGTATATATAATAAATAAACAAATCTTTAAAACAACAACAACTAAAACAACAACAGAAAAAAACATAGCTCTCTGAACAGATGAAGATAGGTTTCTTCTGTATCCCAGAATGTAATCAATATTTATATGTATAATTCACCTATCATTTGGCTTAAAAAAGCTTATTCGGAAATGCTATCATTTTTACTATTTTCTACAGAGAAAATATTTTACTGTTTAAAATAACCCTGGACTTTTGAATTATAACCTGTTTTTATGTTAAAAATAAATTTAAGGTTATTTGTGAACACACATTAAAATATATAGTTATAAAAAAAACCAGATGTACACTTAAGATTGTAAATTAGGCTGGGTGGTGGTGGCTCACGCCTTTAATCCCAGCACTCAGGAGATAGCGGCAGGTGGATCTCTATGCCTTTGAGGCTAGCCTGGTCTACTGAGCTAGTTCCAGGATAGCCAGGGCTACAGAGAGAAACCCTGTCTAGAAAAACAAAACAAAGGATTTGTAAATTATACCTGAATTAAAAGAAGAACCATGAGAGAAACTAGAGCCTTTGGAAATAAAGTTTCTCACCAAAATGAAAAATTCAACAGAAAGGTTGGGAAATAGATCTCCCTGCACACAGGGCAAGCACAAACAGCTACAGAGGATTATGTTCTGGTGGAGATCTACATCTTAGCACCAGGCATTCCAACTGGTACACACCCCTAGAAAAATGACCCTGAAGATGATACAGAAAAAAATGGGAGTTAAACAATGAGATTGTATTTTATATCTAGTTAACTAAAAAATTGTTTCAGCGATATGTAACTGCTGCTTTGTCTTTTCCAGGAGCTGGAGGAAAAGCCAAGCATCATCTATCATACCAGGGCTTATCCTTAGCCCAGGAAAAGTCACTGCTGCAAATCTGTCCAAAGATAATGTCTCAGTCTGCTTGAGCTGCTGTAACAAAATAACATAAACAAGTCTGGGCAGTGGTGGCACACGCCTTTAATCCCAGCATTCAGGAGGCAGAGGTAGGTGGATCTCTATGAGTTCGAGGCCAGCCTGGGCTACAGGGCAAGTTCCAGGACAGGCTCCAAAGCTACACAGAGAAACCATGTCTCGAAAAACAAAAAAA
>CABHPR010119472.1:0-13685 GCA_902168415.1 Peromyscus melanophrys
GAATTTGGTAGGCAGAAGCAGGTGGATCTCTGTGAGTTCAGAGCCAATCAGGGCTACAGAGAGATATCATGTCTCAAAGAAAAAAAAAAAAACAGAATGGCTCTGTAGTTGACGGTCCTGCTGTGCAAGTCTGGCAACTTGGGTTCCATGCCTGGAACCACATAAAGGCAGAAGGAGAAAACCTGGTCCCAGAAATTGTCCTCTGACCTCCATACACACAACATGGCACATGCACACCCCATATACACATCAGGCACATGCATACCCCATACACACATCAGGCACATGCACACCCCATACACACACCAGGCACATGCACACCCCATACACACACCAGGCACATACACATACACACACAGTACAATAGCTATAAACCAGAACCGTAGGACTGAAGAGGCCCTGGTGAAGTGAAGGGATGTTGTGGGATATTTGATTACACTGTGAACCCCGAATTATTTACCAGAAAAACCTGCTTCTAGCTGCAATGTGGTTCAGCCATAGCACACACCTTTAATCCAAGACCTTTCTGCTTGAATACTGTAAACAAGATTAAATAAAAATCAACCATGGGTCAAGAGCAAGCAACCAGTTGATAGAAAAAAAAGCCCATAGCGACTAAGAGGAAGTCAGGAGGACGGGGAGAGAGACGCACAGGAAATAGAAGGGCGGGACATCCGGTCAAAGGAGTTTTTGTTTGAGACAGTGTAGGAGAAAGCTCTCTTTCTGGGACGTCAGCAGAAGAGGAAGCAGCTGGGTGGTTTCTCTGCCTAAGCTAGCAGGTTTTCACCCAGCATCTGGCTCTGATAAAATAGAATGATACTTAGTTAAAAACAACAAAGAGCTTCAAGAGAA
Organism: Peromyscus melanophrys; assembly: GCA_902168415.1. Classification (NCBI taxonomy): domain Eukaryota; kingdom Metazoa; phylum Chordata; class Mammalia; order Rodentia; family Cricetidae; genus Peromyscus; species Peromyscus melanophrys. The sequence goes on from CABHPR010119472.1 coordinate 853, forward strand.
CCACCAGGAAAGGACTTACAACTTCTCCCAACATGCCAGAACCCCAAGAACACACAGCACCATATGGAGCCTCCTAGAACCAGAGGAGAACTGAGAATTTCACCTTTCAACTCAGCGCAAATGTGCCAGCAATTCACTCAATAAGTATTCTTTTTCTTATTTTCTGTTCATTATAATCTCAGTCTGCATGTATGTCTCTGGGGTTTGCCTTTGTTTGTATGTTGCTCAGTTAAGTCTTAGTGCTGTCGTGTGTCTCACAGTCAGTTTGCCGTAAGGATTCCTTCCAGACTGTGCTCGCCAGGCACCTCTCAGATGCTGCCCTCTTCTTCCTGTGCCATTTCTTCCTTTTCTCTCCTTATCCCCTCCTCTTTTTACTAACTAGCTATAACCTTCCACGGCTTTAAAAAGCTCAGCAGGACCCATTTTCCCATCATAACTACTTTACCCACCCTTTTGTACATTTTTAAAGTCAATCTAGTTCTTAATCCGTCTTCTTAACTACTGCTCTAGTTAATCTGTGGTCAAATTGGCACAAGTCAGGGCCATCTGAGAAGAGGAAGCTTCAACTGAAAAAAATGCCTCATTAGATTGGGCTGTAGACAAGTCTGTGGCGACAATTTCTTGATTAGTTATTGGTGTGAAAGGGCCCAACCCACTGCACAGTGCCACCCTGGACAAGTGGTCCTGAGGTGTGTAAGAGCAATTGAGCAGGCCAGGAAGCAGCACTCCTCCATAGCTTCTGCTTCAGTTTCTACCTTCTACCTCCAGGTTTGGGCCCTGCTGGAGTTCCTTCAACAATGGACTGTGATGTAGAACTGCAAGCTGAAATGAACCCTTTCCTCACCAATTTGCTTTTGGTCTTGGTGTTTTTATCACAGCAATAGGAACTTTCACTAAGACACCTGCCCCACCTCCTCCTACTCCTGATAATAACTAACCTCTGAGGCTACTCTGTACTGTCCTTAGTTGTTGATCTTCCAACAGTTATTGAGACCAAAATAACCACTGTTGTACATAATATTAAATAATATTAAAATAAATAAATCTTCAAAACAAATGACAACAAATACTGGCAAGGATATGGAGAAAGAAGAAATGTTATTCACTGCTGATGGGGGTGTATGTCAGTGCAGTCACTATGGAAGTCAGTGTGGAGCTAAAATTAGGAGCTGAAGAGATGTCTCAGTGGTTAAGAGCACTGACTGCTCTTCCAAAGGATCCAGGTTCAATTCCCATCACCCACATGGCGGCTCACAACTGTCTGCAACTCCAGTTCCAGGGGATTCAAGACCTTCACACAGGCATACAAGCAAGCAAATACCAATGCACATAAAATTTAAAAAAGTTGTCTTCTAACCTACATGTGTGTGTATGTAAATGTGTGTATATATGTATATATCTCCATATATGTGTATGTATATATATATTTACTATATAACACACATATATATGTATATATGGTAACAATAAACCTACCATGTTTGGTTATACCATTCCTTAGAATATACCCCAAAGACCCCACATCTACAGAGAAATCTGCACATCCGTGTTTATCCCTGGTCTATTCAATACCTAGGAAATAGAACCAGCCTAGGTTATCAACTGATGAATGGATAATGAAAACAGGGGACATATATATACAGTGGAATTTTATTAAGCTTTAAGGAAAAATGAAATTTCCAGGGAAATGGATGAAACTAGAAAATATTTTAATAATTGGGTTAACAAAAAGTGTGCTGATTGGGTTTTGTCAACTCGACACGAATCTAGACATATCTGGAAAGAGAATCTTCACTGAAAAAATGACTCCATGTCGTTGCTCGAATCCTAAGTGGTCTTATAATAAAAACCCAGAACCAGATATTGGGGTAAATGCTGAAAGATCAGAGAGAAAAAGGAACAAGCACAGCCACTTCTCACCTCACCAAGTCCTCAACCGATCTCCATGAATCCTCAGACTGAATGCCTCTGAGTCTTCAGCCAAAAAGGTCTCTAGTTCCTGTCTCCTCCTGCTTTATATGTCTTTCTCTGCCCAGCCATTTCACTTCCTATTTTAACCTTCCTAGTGCTGGGATTAACGGTGTGTGTGCTTCTCACATATTGGGATTAAAGGTGTGTGCCACCACTGCCTGGCTCTTGTTTTCTCTCCTAGACTGAGTCAATCTCATGTAGTCCAGGGTGGCTTTGAACTCAGAGATCCAGATGGAGTTCTGCCTCCTGAGTGCTAGGATTAAAGGTGTGTGCCACCACTGCCTGGCCTCTGTTTAATCTAGTGGCTGGCTCTGTCCTCTGATCTTCAGGCAAATTTTATTAGAGTACACAATATATCACCACACCATGTCTAGGAAGAAATAGAGAAAATGCCTCCATAAGATTGACCTCTAGACAAATCTGCAAGGCGTTTTCTGATTAATGGTCAGTGTGGGAGGGCCCAGCTCACAGGGGATGATGTCATTCCTGGACAAGGTGGTTCTGGAAGCTATAAGAAAACAGGCTGAGAGCTGGGTGTGGTGTCACACATCTTTAATGTCAGCACTCAGCAGACAGAGGCAGATGTATCTCTCTGAGTTTAAGGCCAGCCTGGTCTATATTGCCATTGTTCTTGGTTGTCCAGAAGTAGGTGGCAAGACCCTATTGCTGAGGACACAACACACTTTGCTTGATGGACAAAGAAATCAACTGGACTGACCTAAAAACTTCCTTCCGCTGACTAGCTTTCATAGTGCCAGAAGGTGCCATGCAGGCTGCTGGGAGAAAAAGCCATCCGGGGCATCCCTGCAGCTAACACTGCATGCTACAGTACTGACCTGTTCGGCAAGAGGTGCCCACTGGTGCCATAGTAGTATGAAGTTCATAGGTAACCAACTGCTTTGGGATTGGACTGAAGGCCTGCTCCCAAGGGAGGAAATCAGTCCTGGTGTGGTGAATCTGGTCAAAAACCCTGGCTCAGGAAATCACAGCTTCTGGGAGGAGCTTACTATTGTTTCTCTTAAATGGATGTTTGTCAAGCCACATTCTTGACAGGGTTTCTCTGTGTAGTTTTGGTGCCTGTCCTGGATCTCGCTCTGTAGCCCAGGCTGGCCTCGAACTCAGAGATCCACCTGGCTCTGCCTCCCAAGTGCTGGGATTAAAGGCCTGTGCCACTGCCTCTGGCCACATTCTAAATATTTATGTGTATACCCGTAGATCAATGCTTCCCTCAACCTGGCCAGAAAAGCTTCTCTCTGCATCAGTCAACAGTTAATGCACAGACTAATAACTGGTCAAAGTGCAGAGAATAAGTGATGCTGAGTGGTCAGTCTTTTTTATTTTTTATTAATTTATTTGGTTGGTTTGGTTTGGTTTGGGCTTTTGAGACAGGATCTCACTATGTAGCCCTGGCTGTCCTGGAACTCTCTATGTAGACCAGGCTGGCCTCAGACTTACAGAGATCTGCCTGCCTCTGCCTCCTGAGTGCTGGGATAAAAGGTGTGCGCCACCATACCTAGCTGAGTGCTCAGCCTTTAATGAGACTTCTGTATTAGCAACCACAAGGTTTAGGGAACATTGAGGTAGAGGAGGAGAAGGAATGTAAGAACTGGAAGAGGAAGCGCTGTGAAATGCAGTCCTTTGGACATGACATGGCCGCGCTCACTCATGAACTCACTGCCGCATGTTTACTGCATAAGGTCAAGCCAACAAAATCAGGCAACAATCCAGCAGACAGGACTAACTCAAGAGAGAAGAGGAGGAAGAGGATGAGGAAGAAGAGGAGTGTGAGGGTAGGCTTTGGTTGAATATGATCAAGATACATTGTATGCACGTAAGAAATTGTCAAAGAATAAACAAGACATTCTAAAAAAAATTAATAAGATAAAGTGTCGAAGTTAGAGTTTCTATTGCTGTGCAGAGACACCATAACCACGGCAACTCTTACAAAGGAAAACATTTAATCGGGGCTGGCTTACAGTTTCGGAGGTTTAGTCCATTATCATCATGGCAGGAAACATGGCGGCGTACAGGGAGACATGGTGCTAGAGAAGGAACTGAGAGTTCTACATCTTGATCTGAAGGCAGCAGCAGAAGACTGTGTACCACACTGGGCATAGCTTGAGCATGTGAGACCTCAAAGCCCACCCCCACGGTGACACACTTCCTCAAAAAAAGCCACTCCCTATGGGCCAACCATTCAACATATGAGTCTATGGGGGTCATTCCTATTCAAACCACCACAAAAAGCAATAGTAGGCACCAGACATCAATCTGCACAGGTACATGCACACATATGCATACATTGAATACACACACAAATATACACAAATATTTTTGTGCTTGCATCAGCAGCACATATAATAAAATTGAAAACAAAAAGAGATTAGCACAGTTCTAAACAAGAATGAAATGTAAATTTGTGAAGTGTTCCATTAAAAAAAAAAAAAAAAAAAGGACTTGGGGAAGGGTGACTAGAGATGGCTCAGAAGTTAAGAGCACTGGCTGCTCTTCTGAAGGACCTGGGTTTGATTCCCAGCACCCACATGCCTGCTCATAACTGTCTGTAACTCAAGTTCCAGGGGATCTGACACTCTCTTCTGGCTTCTGTGAGCACTGGGCACTCTTACGGTGCAGATATGCATGCAGGCAGAACACCCACACTAACAAAATTAAAAAGAAAATAACTGTTAAACTCCTTAGTAACCCTCCTCCACCTACCCGAGAGACACCCTCAACTCTTGTTCAATGACCTCCTAGAAAGGGACAAGTCTCCCTCACTTGGAAAAGAGCAGAGACCTAGTATTATCCAAAGGCATATGGTAGGATGAATCTGGCCAGCAGTGGACAAAGCAGGCTAACCTCGGCCTGGCATGCCACTCCCTCTTCTAGAGGCAGGCAGTTTAGCTTGGCTGGGGAAGTTTCTCATTCCTGAAATGAGAAACCTGAAATAGGGTTCCTGAGTCACAAGGTGTCAGGGTCTAGGTAGAGGTAAGTGAACCAATTGGTCCCCATGAGACCCAGCCCTCTCCATGAACTCCAGGTCCAAATAAAAGGAATAAAGCTGCCAGTCTCTATTATCTACTTTACTGTCCCCAAGACACTCCACACAGCCCTGAACCCCCACTGTTGGCACAAGAAGCCAGAACCCTAAACCCCTGGGGCCTTTTTTGCTAGGCAAGTGCTCTGCCACTTAATGACATCTCCAACCCAATTAATATTTATCTTGATGAATGATTTTGTAAAAGATTTAGTGGTGTGTGTGTGTGTGTGTGTGTGTGTGTGTGTGTGTGTGTGTATGTGTATGTGTGTGTGTGTGTGTTCACAGACAATTTGAGTCAGCTTTCTTGAAACCCTGTGCGTTTGGGGGCTCAAACTCAGGTTGTCAGTCCTAGTAACAAGCACCTTTACCTGCCGAGCCATCTTTCCAACCCTGGGACTTTCTTTTGAGACCTAGAAAGACTAAGGAAGCCCCTTTTCCTCTGGGGCAGGGACTGAAGCCCAGTAGCCACAGTTCTCCTTTCTCTCATTCCTTAGCTCTAAGTCGCCTGGGACCCAGCACTGGCTCTACCCTGGGTGTGGTAAGTGAGCTGTGTCCTTAAGAGCAGGTGGGGAGGGCTGGCTACAGGAGCATAAGAGGTAGGACTAGTTCCCTCCAGACTGCTGGTGTGTGGCCCAGGGCGGAGCCCCTTGGTTTAAAGAGCAGAACCCATCCAGGCTGTCCTCAGACTTGCTCTCTGCACCCCGTACCACTAACCTAGCTTGGGTGAGCTTCAGGGTGAGTAGATATTTGCTAGGACTTGGAAGGGGGTGGCAGTGGTGGTGGATGCTTATCCCAGGACTCTGAGAAGTAAGCAATTGTTTGGGGGTTGTAAGGACAGAGATGGCCTTCCGGGGCCTGGAGACTTCTGACTTTGTGACTGTGTAGCAGAGGATTCAGGGCTAGAGGAAGTAAGAGCCAACCTTTAGCAGAAGTACATGTGAAGTGGAAATGAGACATAATCCAGGAGCTGTGGGTTGAGGGAACGGATAGGAGAAACTGACAAAAGGGAGAAAACCAGCTTCAGAAACTGGCTGGAGCATAAACTCTCATGTCCATGAGTTTTCAGCCTGTTTTCCATCTTAGGGCAAAAGGTTCTTGTGGTTTGCATATATTGTAGCAGGTTTTCAGTGCTGGGTATATTTTTTTTAGGACTGACATATCATAGCTCACTTAAATTCATCTGCATAATTTACAAGGTTACTATTATAGACACTGAAAACACATATATGATACCTACTAAATCACATGGCTAGCAAGTGGATGAGAGGGGACTGGGACCAGCCAGTTGGTGTTGGATCTGTGATTTCATTAGGCCAGAGCTAGGTATAGGAGATAGTAATAGTGGCTTCAGAACTGAACCCTTGACACTAGCCTATAGCTACCATCACACAGAAGGGTATGAGGATTTTTCTCTAAAATTCAGCTCTACAAGGTGTGTCACATACAACGTGTAAATGGGGCTCTGGGCAGGACCTACTCATAGGAGAAAGGAGCTATGTTTCACACGCCAGCTGTTATTTCCAGCAGGTACCTATGCTCTGAGTGCAATCTGGGGCTGCCTGGAACAGAGTCCCTGGCTCCAAGAGAGGAAGCCTGGAAATGCGCCTTCCAGCCCTGGTGCTGGAGTTTTAGACAATCTATTAATTCAGCCTGGCTACCCAAGGCCCAGATCTTTTCAAACAGAATAGCCAGGGCCTGGACACCTGGTTAGGAAAGCCTCGCTCCTGCTGACTTAGGACAGCCATTTGACTTCAGTGGTTTTATCTTCCTGAAATCCCTTCTGTTGCCATCTCTTACGACACAGATGACAGTATCTTTGTAAAGCTCTTCACAAAGCCCTCTGCGGTCACTGCAGGGTGTTCAGTTTTGAACACTTAACTAGAATTAACCAGTCCACATACCAAGGCTGTCACTTGTGCCCTCCGTAGATGTTAGAGTAGAAAGCAGTCATTTCCGTAAGTGCTTGCCTCTTAATTCTCACACAAGTTCTGCTCTTACTGATGGAGTGACCTGTGGCAGGTCAGGTCGGACCAGACCAGAGCCAATCCCACCTACCCCTACTCTGCATCTCACCTGCAGCCTGCAGCCTTGCCCTGTGTCCTGACATGAAGGGAGTAACCCGTGCCTTTCTCCTGGTGCTAGCAGGTGAGTTTTCCATCACTCCACCCAAGACTTTGGGGACCAGACAGCCTCTCCCCAGAGGATGACTGCTGCCCCTTTACAAGCAAATGACATCTGCCACATGCCTGCATTTCCCCTCTAAGACCCCATTTACACTTACAATGTCAGTGGCATGAAACATTTGTACAGGTGGAATGAGGACACTGAGAAAAACTGCTTAATGGCTATTGAGAAAGTGGACTGTGGAAAACAGACAATGCACATTAAGGTGTGCTATATCTTCAAGAGGCAAAAGAGGCAAAGGTTCTATCCAAACCTTTGGCTCTATCCAAAGCTTCTGGGGCAAGGTTAAAAATGAACCTAGCATCCTGTTCAGAGTACAAGAAGGAACAGCAGGGCAAGAAACAGGAAGGGCCGTGAACGGGAAGACATGGGCTTCAGTAGGAGTTGTAGAAGCCAAGGCCTGCTTGGGACTGGAGATATGAGAAAGGCACCTGACAGGCCCAGAGTCACTTCCCAGACCCCTCTAGATAGCTGTCATTTTAGACACCAGAGTGACAAACACCCGCTTCTTCCAATTCTCCCACCCAGCTCTGCCTGCCTTGGAAGCTAATGAACCAACTGGTGAGTAACCACCACTGTACCCTGGCAAATGACATCTGCCACATGCCTGCATTTCCCCTCTAAGACCCCATATCCTGTCTCCTAATCCTGGCGTTCATTTATTTACTATTTTTCATTTACTGTAGATAAAGGCAGTCCCTTCTATTATGGTAAGAGCTGGTGCCAACCCCCACCCCTACCCGCCCATCCCATTCAATCCTTGTCTACTTTGGACCTCTTTGCCAGGTCAGCTGAGGGTGGTACATAACTCAATACAAAGTAGGGTGCGACATCAAACCTGTTCTTTGTGAGAGCTCAATGCAGTGAGGAAAGAGGGTGCCCTGGGGCATGGAGCTGGGGTTGGAAACCTGGGACTGAGCTCAATGAACCTTGTCCTCCTCTCAAGGTTCTTCCACTTTGCCTTTCATGGCACTTGTCGCCATGAGACACTATTACATGATGTACCTATTGGTCTCTTTTTCACTGCCTGGGATGTAAGTGCCATGTGGGCAAACACTTATTTATAGGGCCAGTGAGTGCTTGTAAAGGGCTCCCACAAAACCACACCCCCAACCCCATAAATACCTTTTGAATGAATGTGTGAGGGTACTGTGAGATATTATTGTCTCCTCTTTGCACACCTCCTCCCCCAAGACTGGGAGAGCCTACAACTGGGTGGATTGATCTTTGGAGGGCTCCTGTGCATCGCTGGAATAGCCATGGCCCTGAGTAAGTACAGGGATTGGCAGAGTGGGGAAAGGAAGGCTCAAACTCAGGCTGGCTGACTATGTTCTTCCTCTCCCAGGTGGCAAGTGCAAATGTAGGCGCAGTCACAAACCCAGGTAAGACAGTGACCCAGTTGTATGTACCTTTGGCTGAGCACACCTATGTGGTAATAAAAGTTCTAAGACCTACAGAATGATTGACAGCCTGCCTATTCATTGGACTTTAAGTAGGATTTGTTTGAAGATAATAAACCCTCAATGACCTCAATTCAGGAAAAACCCATGGAAGAAGAGTATTAAGGTGTGCCCCCAAGTGGGCATGGCAGTGTACACCTATAATCCCAGAACTTGGTAAAAGTAGATTAGGTCAAGGTCATTCTTGGTTACATACCAAATTCAAGACTAGCCTGAGCAACATGAGACCCTGTCTCAAAAGCTCAAATATGTGCCATGTCTTTGTAAGGACAACAGAAGATCTTGATGCTAATCTGAGTGCTTCCTTTCTCTAGTTCCTTACCTGGGAAAGCCACCCCACTCATCATTCCAGGTGAGCTGGACCCCCGTGGGATGCAGGGATGGAGACTGATGGAGTAGCAGAGGAAATAGGTCACTGAAAAACTGACCCAACTCTCTACAGGCTCTGCAGGTACCTGCTGAATTGAACACAGGACAAACTTGGAAGCAGCTCTTGCCAGCCAGTCTCCTGTTCCTGCTCTCTGGAGACCTCCCCTTCCATGATGGCCTCTCTAGCGCATATTGCTAAGTCTTCGGTGATAGGGAAGGGTGATACAAGTTTATTTTGTATTAAACTGGTCTTGCTGCTCCTTTTGTGGTCTTGTGAACCCTCTGTGGATGTGGTGGGGAGGACAGGGGTGTGGAAGTGTCTGGTGAGTTGTCTAGGTCCTGTACCTTTTTATCTGGAAACCCACTCCCAGCAAGACCCTACTAATTGACTGTGTGCCACAAATGTTCAACCCAGTCCAGTAAAACCCACAGAAATGAATGCACCATGGAAGATAAAACAATGTTTTATCCAAAGACTAGACTCTTCACTTTGTGCCTAGAGAACCCAGCAGTCCTGACACAACCTAGAACGTTCCTCAGTGGCTCAGCTGCTCTGAAACCACATCCTGTTCATCAGGGCTCCATTAACCCATCTGCCCTGGTAAAACCTTGTATAGCCCCCAGACCAGCACATGGGGGAACTTCCAATGTCCTGGGGAACTAGTGTATCCAGTCTCACGACAGTAAGAAGGGTTAAATGGCAAAAGCCAGAACACAAAGGACCTCTTGGTAGCAGCCCACCTCTTGCATAGGGTAGAATGCTGGGTGTTCTGGAGCAGGAAGCGGGCAGTTAATGTTAGTGGTCCAGAATCGAGCCCAGTAGTATCTGAATTGAGCCCTCAGAGGTACAAAGTGAGAAAAATTTGCTACAGAATCGCCCTGGATGAGGAAACAGGGCATGCAAATGTCCAGGGGGCAAAAATGACCTGGGCTGTGCCTGTGTGTGACTGTAATGCAGGTATGATCCAGAGAAGCAGCAGCTTCAGAGGCACCAAAAGAACTGGAAAACGAAACCTGGCGGTGCCCCCTTGAGGCGCTTCGCAGTACTCTTCAGCTCTGGTGGAGGCCTGCTCAAAACAGGGAGACAGGTATGTCTCCGGTGACAGGTTGAGCTATTTGTCTCACAAGCCAAGACTTAGGAAGCTCTGCTATACACAATTCTATTTGAGTGAAACTGGCTCTTGCCTAGTACACCTTTGTTGAAGCTCTGTTCTGTTCCTCTTGCCTTCACCAACTACAAGAAATTTTAAGAGTGGACCATCACTTTGGTTTATGTGGTGCTGGGGCACAAACCCAGGGCTTCATGAATGCTAGGGAAGGGCTCTGCCAACTGAGCAATATCCCCAGCCTTAAAATGTTTCTCGAAATTTAGATCCCGTCTCCCATTATTAGCAACCAAGCAGAGGTTCAAGGCTTCAATGTCCTGTCTATGGCTTGTGAGTACCACATCCCAAGCTTATTCTGCAGCATAAAAATAAGGAAACATATGGGATGCTGGCTTTGTAATGGGGGCAAGAGATAAGAGTAAGCTATGAGCTCCAGAGAGATGTACAAGGTCTGAACAGCAAAATCTCTAAGGAAAGGGCTTTCTTTTCCTCTGAGAAGTAGTTCAGATTGAAAACTGCCTCTCTCCAGGTTTTTCTGTGTAGTTACTAGAAGCACTTCAGAGCACCGGCTCACTAGACTGTAATAGTGTAATAGCCTTGGCAGGAGACAACTTCATAACCCCTTCCCGTCCTGTCCATTCAGCTTAACAGCCTAGGAGCTGGGGGTTCTACTACCCCAGTAGTTCTCAACCTGTGGGTTTCAACCCCTTTCAGCGTCAAACCCTTTCATAGGGGTTGCCTAAGACCATCAGGAAAAAAGAAACACAAATATTTACAGTATGGTTCATAACAGCAGCCAAGTTAATTATGAAGTAGCAATGAAATAATGTAATGGTTAGGGGTCACAACATGAGAAACTATTAAAGGATTGCAGCATTAGAGAGATTAGGAAACATTGTACTTACTACCCTCCCTGACGTACACAAAAGTTCTCACATGCTGTCAAGTCCACAGCCTCAAAATCAGGAATTCCTGTTCCTGAAGAACCTTGTTTTCTATCCAGACAGCCCAGTGGCTAGGCCTACTTTGATTATGTTCCTACTTATCTGTCATATTGAAGATTATCTAGTTTTCATTTTGTTTTCTTGAGACAGGGTCTCATGTAGCCTACCTTGACCTTGAACTGCTAATCTGACATTGAGACAGCGAAGATTACAGTCGGAGACACTGTATCCGGTTTTATTGTTCTGGGTCTGAAACGCAACCTTGTACATGTGTGCAGGTATTCTACAACCTAGCCTTCGAACATGCTGTGCAGGTGGTGTTCTTTAAGATATACCCCTAGCCTGGTATTTAAAACTAGAATACCTAATATAGATCAAATTAATGGAAGTATGACAGGCAAGCATCTTTAATTTCAGGACCTGGGAAGTAGACACAACATAATCACAGCAAGTTTGAGGCCAGCCTGGCCTAGTGAGTTTCAGGTCTGCCAGACCTCCAAAACAAGAGGCTGGGGAAAATGGCTCATTCGGTAAAGACAAGAGTTTGGATCTTAACTTATCTAAAAGCCAGGCAGAGCAATGCATACCTGTAACCCTATGGATGGAGGTGGGGTTGAGTAGGTGGATCCTTACAGCTCATTGGCTAGTCAGCCTAGCTGAATTGATGAGCTCCAGGTTCTGCTCCCAAAAATTTAGGTAGAAAGTGACCAAAAGGCACCAACTTCTGATATACATGTGAACATGTACTCACATGTACACCCCCCCCACACACACACACACACAATGTACAGGGCAGAAGAAATGTCTCAGCAAGATGCCACCAAGTCTGCTGCCATAAGTTTTTGATTCCCCAGGACCAAATGGTATAAGGGAAACAAGATCTCAAGCTGTTATCTGACCATAACTGTAACAAGGCCTAGTAAGGAATGAGTTTGATACCAGGACTATCAAGAGTTGCATAGCAATACCCTTAAAATTGAAACACCCCCTCCAATGAGGTACAGGCTCAGGAGAGAAAACTAACTACACAGGAATGAAAAACCTGAAACTTTGCAGGGCCTTCCCCAGGGTTATAGACATGTAAACAACTCCTGGGGAGATTCACCAGCCAAATTCTCTACCAACCTGCAAGTCATGCAGGGACTCCAGGTTGCAAATGCTTCATGGAGTCATTACCCAAGCTGGGGTGGGTTGCATTTGAGTCATCCCTATTCCTAAGTAACCCCCAACTTGTACTTAAGAAAAGGCTCACAAACTTTGCCCGGTAGTGGCTTCCTTATCAGGGGTGAGTAGGTATTTTGTAGGCGTCTTTCCTCTGCCTGAGTCCTGGTTCAAAGCTGACAAGCCAACTCTCAGGTACAAAGAACTCATCATTTGGTTTATTAAACCTCCAACCTTCTTTATTTCTAGATAATGGGTCAGAAACTTACCTTCTGAGTGAGATGTCACTGTAATGTTTGTTTTCTACAGTAGGTACAATGTTGGAAGATTACCTAATCATACATCTATTTGTTTTGTTTTCGAGTCAGGGTCTCATGTAGCCTAGGCTAGCTTAGAAACCAAAGAAAATGGGTAATAAAATAGTAAATAAGGTTTTCCCTATAATTATAAAGGGAAGTTTAAAAGGACAAACAGGCAGGAATGGTGGTGGCTCATGCCTACAATCTGGGTCATCTTCCTCAAAGGCTGAGGTTCCAGGCTAGCCTGGGTCAGAAACAAAAACAAAAACAAAAAAACAAAACAAAAAAAAAAAAAAAAA
>CABHPR010119476.1:290-25018 GCA_902168415.1 Peromyscus melanophrys
TGACAGCAATGCGTGACTCAGTAGAGGTGAATTGGTGTCAAAGATTCTGCATTGCCAATAAGCTCCTACCTGATGCTCCTTGGACCACACCTGAGTATTAGATTCCTTTTATCAGACCCTTAAAGGGTTGAATATTGTCACTCAAGTGGCTAGAGTTCCAGTTCCAGGGAGTATGAAGATAAGAGAGGAGAGCCCCTGATTTTCTCGCTGAGTTAGGTCTACTCTTCAGTTTTGTTCAGAGCAACTGAGTCATCCTCCATGATGGCTTGATGCCTCTGGCTGCAAACCAGACCTTCTCTACTCTCTCAGAAGAATATCTGCAGTATGAAACATATGCAACAATATTCTAGGCAGTATTTAATGATGTCCATTACACACTGTAATTGTCCTTCTGTCTGGACACAACCTTGTTTTTATTACAGTTTTTGTGTGCCACAGTGTCCCACCTTTGTTTATCAGGAAGGAACATTTGTTCATAAAAATTACTCCAGCTCATGTGGTTTGTCATTAAGCATCCATTCAAATGAAATTTACTGATAAAGAAATTAATAGAATATATTAGCTTCCTTTTCCAGTAGTGGGGCTAAAACTTAGACCCTGAACATGCTAGCTGATTGCTCCACAATTCAGCCATATCCCAGTCTTCTGGTTAAGCTGGAATTAAACTGAAACTAACTCTATACCCCTAGCAGTTCTTGAAACTTCAATCCCCCTGCCTGAACTTCCTGAGTAGTTAGGATTACAGGCTAGTGTTTCCAGCTCAATCTATAACTTTTAAAGGTGAAGCTTCCCTTGTAAAATTATTAGTTCATAAAACGGCCTTTGCTTTTTGTTTATTTTTGCTTTTACATTTTTAATTTATTAAAACTTTATTATTAAGAACTTAGGAGAAATAGTAGATATTGCATACAGAAATGAACCCAAAGTCTATGCACCTCAGTGAGCTTCTGTATAGGCAGAACAGCCATGCTGAGGCTGTGGAGCTTCACACAGGATCTTACACGTTCAGTATCAAATATATTCGTATGTACTTATATACCACCAAACCATGTCAAAGTCAAAACCAGAAAATCCATTAACTTTATGTCCTCCTTCATGACTCAAGTATCTATTACCTGCATTCTGCCCTTCCTCAACACTAATACCCATTCTTTTTCTCCTTTCTGCATGCTATGCTGTACCAATATGTACATTTGTGTATATGTATATAGATTGTGTGTGTGTGTGTGTGTGTGTGTGTGTGTGTGTGTGTGTGTTATAGGCTAGAATCTGCATATGAGGAAGAACATGTGGTTCATTATTCTATCATTTTCTGGCCACTGCAATGAACTAGGTACTGGACTGGTTCCTGATGATAAATTGGAAACCAAAATCCATAATTTCATAATTACGTAGACTTACATACATACCATATCTGAAGACTCTGATTTTGATGTGTATGTATAGGATACTACAAAACAGCATTTTATTTAATTGATTACATTTAGCTTACTCAGTTCCGTCTTTCTTTGTTCACTGATTCAGATGCTGTGATATGATGTGGTAATTAATTGTCACTTCCCAATATAAAACCTCATTACATACAGTTAGCCCCTGCAGATATTTTCTCTAAAATGTTCCCACCCCCAACATGAAAAAAATCTCCCCTTAGATTTTGGAAAGTGAAAATGAATCAATTTTCGTTAAGCTTTGGATGAAATACAGATCCATGGCCACAACAGCAGGCTTTAATTGCTTTCGTGTCTCCTTTAAATTAACCTTCAAACTTTGCATTCTGATCACAGATCATCTCCTCTCTCCAAATCTTCCTTCCTTCAGAGTAGAATGATCCCTTGTGCTCTCATACCCACCCCTTACACTTGAGTGCTACACTAGGCATTTTATGAGCAATTTCTTTATTATTTTCATAGCAATCCTGATTGGCAAGGTGGTTCACTGACTCCATTTTACAGATAGAAACTTAGGTGGAGAGAAGTGAAATTATAACTAATATTGTTACTATTACCAGAAATGCTGCTGATATTACTGGGAGCAAAAAAAGGTATTAGAGATTCAAAGCCCTGAACTTGACATTGCTCTTATTGCCCATCCCACCTACAGTCAGGTCTGTCATAACAACACCCCACTGTCTAATACCGATTTCTATTCTAGTTGGCTTTCTGTTGCTGTGATAAACACCATGATGAAAAGCAACTCGGGGAGAAAAGGTTTTATTTCATCTTACAAGTTATAGTTCATCATGAAGGGAAGTTGGCAGGAACCCAAAGCAAGAACCTGGGGGCAGAAATTGAAGCAGAGGCCACGGAGGATCACTGGCTTGTGCTCCATGGCTTGCTCAGCCTGCTTTCTTATACAACCCAGGAACACCTGGCCAGAGGTGGCACCATCCACAGTGGGCTGAGCCCTCCCACATCAATAATTAAGAAAATGGATGTGTCTACATGCCAACTTGATGGGGTATTTTTCACAGCTGAGATTCCCTCTTCCCAAATGATTCTACCTTGTGCCAAGTTGACAAAGAAATTGCCGGCACACCATTAGTTTTTCCAGTTTGGGAGGAAAAGAAATTCAAGATTGAGTCTTCTTGGCTCATACCCAATGTCTTTCTATTAAGTCTTCATATAGTCATGTAGCAGAAGGAGTTAATGAGAGCCCTTAAATTTGTTTCTTAGGTCTCTAGCCCCATTCATGATGGTTCTGTCCTTATCCCCAAGCACCTTCCAAACACCTTGCCTTCAAATGTCATCGCTTTGGAAGTTAGGGTCTTAACATAATCATTTGAGGGGCATGAAATCATTTAAATCATAACATCCATGACTACTGACACTTCTATAACAAGCATTGCACTACTCTTATAATCAAAGCACATAAAAGTGCTCATAGAATATATTATTAAAGTATAGTATTCTATGTATATACTTTAAAGCTGAATGTCGCTGCCCATCAATGTTACCCCTGTCCCTTGCCCATGTCAAGTCAATTCACTGCTTTTCTCTTTAAGATAAAATGCAAGCTCCTTTAACACAGAGTCCCTTTCATTCTGTCCTTCTGCCTTTCTCCATCCTGGTATCCCACATCCTATGTGTGACCATCAATATCTAGGAGCAGTCACTTTGTATTGCCTTCATATCTATGACCCCTTGCTGTCCTCAGGATGTTTTTTTTACTTAAACTCTGTCCTCTAAGAAAGATAAATGTTGTAAGTTTTCTCTCATTTGGGGTCGGATTCTACATAATATGCAATATCATGCATATGCATATGATATGGAACTATAAGTAAATTTATTCAGGGAAACAAAGAGGACTAATGTGAAGGGTGAGGGAAGAGAGGGTGGGGTATGAAGGGAACATACTCAGCATATTAATACAATGTATACTTGTTTGCAGACTAAAATACATTTAAAAATAAAGAAAAACGGAATGTCTCAAGTCCAATTTATACACATACTAATGTTTCTGTTTGTCAAAGGATAAAGACATACCCATGTTATAGTTTCATCTTAAAATATGTTTGGCAATCAATCAGTCAATCAACCAATCTAGCTAGTTGAGTCTCATAATTGAGTTTCATATTGCTCTTTTCTTAAAGTTGTATTCCCATGCCCCTGAAGCCACACAAACACATTACTTCCTATTTTAACTTGCATGCCAATCACCACCTCCCTTTATAAACATTCCCTCCAAAATGTCTTTGAGTCAATCCCTGTGAAGGCTCTGGGACTCCCAACAAACCAAAGACACAAATCATGGCAGCTTGATCACATTGCTTGAATCTGGTACCATAGTGAACAACTCACAGCATTAAAAAACACACACAGCTTATCATCACAATGGATTTCCAGCTCACCAAAGGAACAGGCTGCTTATTAAAGCACCAGTACAGGTCACCTAGCACTCCTGTCCCAGGAACATGTAGCAAGAATTAAATAACTATCTTGCTGAGAGAACATGTTGAAATTGGATAGGGTTTGCAGCCTTGGAATAATGAGAAATTGTGTAAATTGAATTTCCTTTTTTCCCTATGATATGTTGGAATGTAAATATAGTGTGTATGTGCCTGCATGCGTGTATGTGCACGCACACACCCACATCCCCCCCCCCCCACAAGCATGCACACACATGGTCCGTGTTATCACATTACAAGCTCCATTTAAGGCTTTCTTCAATGTGCTGTGAAGGTTTCCTCTGGCCTCGCACATATGCTGCTTGGCACAAAGGTCATGCCTTTAATTTTCAAGTCTATTTCCACAACTTTTTCATCATGAGCATAAGAACCTTCTTGCTTCTCTCAGACTGTAATTGTATTTCTCTGTATTGAAACTTTGTTCAAAATTCCTCTTTCAGTTAAAAACCACCACCTAAAAACTTTAAACCTGAATTCTCATGAAAGTAATCACCCAGTTTCTCTTGCTTGCTATGGCTATATTGCTGTAATTTTTTCTTAAAGATTTATTTTATTCATTTTAAAATACTTCTTTTATTTATGTATATAAGTGTTTGCCTGCATGCATGCATGTGCATCATATGCATGCCTGGTGCCTGCGGAGCTCAGAAGAAGGCACTGGATCCCCTGGAACTGGAGTTATAGGTGACTGTGAACTACCATGTAGGTGCTGAGAACTGAACCCAGATCCTCTGCAAGAACAGCAAGTACTTTTTTTTTGTGCATAGCACTGAGAGAAAGGAAGAGAAGTACATGGTCAATAATGATTAAGAATACACAGATACACAAGAGAGCTGGGCTGCAAATGATATTCCCTTTTGTTACATACCTGTAACATGTAGTACAATTCTTCATTGTGAACATCTCTTTCTGACATGTTTGTGTGCATATGCATGTGTAAGCACATGTGTATGAAGGCCAGAGATTGATGTTGGGTGTCTTCCTCAATCACTTTCCACTTTGTTTATTGAGACAGAGTTGCTCACTGATCTGGCTGATCCAGATCTTCTTATTTCCATCGTCCCCTCACTGCACTAAAATGAAACGTGTGTGCCACTATGCATGACTTTTTACGGTGGTGCTAGGCAGCTCTGCTCCCCATCCTGGGTACCAAGCACTCTACCAACTGAGCCATCTCCCCCACCTCCCATGTCTGACTTTTATCATAGGTATGTCCTTTGGAAGACGGATGGCCATTTTTGTTCAGTTTTAAAGGCAGATCATTCTGTTCAATAGTATCAGTCTCAATTTTTAAATGTTTTCCTAACATATAATTATCATCTACCAGAGACCCAAAAGTACTGTCAATGTGACTGAAATCAGAATGTAAATATTTTATCAACAGCTGTCAAACCTCAATTGGCAGCAAATAGAAAGTCCCTGAATTCCTAGCATCTAGGCAGGAGGCTACATCACTTAACTGACAGATAAGACATTCTTCTGGTTTCCATGTTTCTGTCAGCATTTTTAATGTATTAATATGGTGTGCTACTCTACAAAGTCACTGTGATAATCAGCAAGAAGAGCAAATAACTTTGCTGTGCTCTCTGGGAGACACTCAGCAGCTGCCTTTCAGTACATTGTTTCAACTCATGGTATCTTTGGTGTCTGCTCCTGATATAGACTGAATACTGGTGTCAAAGAATTATTGTCATGCCCATAAAAAGATAAGGGTTTGCCGTTAGCAGTTCAAGAACTCAATGTTTTACTTTTTGAGTCTTCATTGAACCAACTTTCTGATTGTGAATGTGCTCAGCTTAGCCAAAAAAGTCTCTGTAGACGCACATAGAAATGACCTTTCACCCTCCTTGTAGATCAAAGAGACCACTGAATTGAGATTTCCCAAGTGGTCTTTCCAAACAACTTGGGTAATTTTCTGTTTGTACCACTGTCTGTCCCTCTGTCCCTTCTCTTTTCATTTTCCTCCAGGAGTTTTTTCCATTCTTATCCACTGAAGCAGCAGACATATTGGAGCAATCTATAAGCAGTGATTAATTTCTTCGAGGGCGACTAAGCCTACGCTATTTTCTGACTGTACAGCCACACCTTTAATAAATATTTATTACTCTCCTGCAGGGAAAGGTGTGCTTTAGGGAATGAGGATAACAGATGAGGCCCTGTCCGCTTGGAGGTTATACTGTGCCATAGTGAGGGAGAGACAACAAATTATAAATAACTGTGACCCAATTACATCTATCTTGCCTTTAAGCTATATCAGTATTTGCTAACAAGAGGATATTCTAATATGCCTTTAAAAATTAAACTCTTTCAGTTTTAAAGGGAGTAGAACATGAGTTCCCAGGACAGGCCAGAGAGAGAGAGAGAGAGAGAGAGAGAGAGAGAGAGAGAGAGAGAGAGAGAGAGACAGAGAGAGAGAGACAGAGAGAGACAGAGAGAGAGAGAGACAGAGAGAGAGACAGAGAGAGAGAGAGAGAGACAGACAGACAGACAGACAGACACACACACACACACACACACACACACACACACACACACACACAGGGGAAAAGTGAATGACTGGAAGTGCCAAGTGATGTCAAGTGCTAGAGGACTGTGCCAGGGCCCCGAGGGGAGAAGACAATGAGACACATTCAAGGAAAGAAAGAGTGAAGCCAGAGATCAGGAAGCAAAAGGGAATAAGAACGAGTGAGCCAGGTCCCATCAGATATGCTAAGCCATGGCAGTGCGACAGGGCTCACTACAAACGTGTGGGAAAGCACAGGTGGGTTTGAGCAGGTCTCATTAGGTTCCTCAGAGTGGACTCTGATGAGTACCAGGTATGTTTTTATGTGGCCTGAATGGAAGTCAAGTGGCCATCAGGAAGCTAATGCCCTCATCCGAGAGGCAGCAGGATACCTTAGAGTAATAAAGACTGTGGCAAAAGATACCAGAGACCCAGTATGTATTTGCAGGAAACTGAAGGGAAAAGGAAGGAGCTCATAACCCAAGGATCCCAGACCAGAAAGAGACACTGGTCTTTCCTAAATAATCAGAGAAAACCAAAGGAAGCAAGTGACAATTTTGTGTGATGAACTTGTAAGAACATCTTTACACTCTCCACTTACAAACAAAGAACAGAGGTCTGGAAAGGTGAAATGACTTTAAAAACTACAGAGAGGAGCTGGGCTATCACCCAACAGCCCATATTCTTCATTTCTAGCCCAGGATTTTCCCCATTATTTAGTCCCTCCTCCCCAGATGCAGCTCAGTGCCTTCCTCAGCACCTGGCATGATTTTTCTTGGAAAGAAATTATATTAAATAACTTAGTTTTTATCTGCATTATTTCTTTTCTGGAACCAGATAAACATGATTGAAAATAATGGCTGCATGGAGAAGAGTATTTGAGGTTGAGATAATAGGATAAAATACGGATTTTGATGGCCATACATAGACCATGTCTTCTAAATGTTTATTTCAAAAGGACAAAATACAATAGAAGATGCTAGAAATTAGTATTGTATTTATTGCATTCCTCAGGATTCATAGGGAACTCCAATGCATCTCCATGCTCCCAGACCTGATGTTTTTCTGCATATATTTTATTTTTACCCAGAAAAGAATAGATTCACTTGGTTCACTTAATTTGATAATAATCTAATGGAATAATCTAATGGAAACCTCATGAATTCACAAAGCATTTCTTAGCTGAGCAGGCCCACTTAGTAGCTATAAAAATGTAACCAGCAATAGCTCAGGCTCCTGGCAGCATACTGCCAAGGTCAGGACTGGACCAGGTGCAACATGGGGAAGGACAACCAATAGTTCAAGTGCAAATATCACAAATGCCACTGACTGGACAAAGTTATTAACATCTTAGAGCTATTTCATCATCTGTGAAATGCAGATAAAAGAAGTATGGAACCTATCACACTGCTCTGAAGATTAGGTCAAATGTGGACAGATGTTGAGCATAAAGGCTCAGTGTGAAGGCTCTGAATCAGCTTGGTCCTTGCTTGGATCTGAGTGTCAGATGACCCAATAAGCTCTGCCAAATCAGTGCATGAGTGTGCATGTGTGTGTACAAGTGTGTGCCTGTGTGTGTGTGCTCGTGAGCATGTGTGCACACGTGTGTGTGTGTGTGTGTGTGTGTGTGTGTGTGTGTGTGTGTGTGTCCACAGTCTCTTCAGGGCTTACATTCATTTTCTCTTTCTGCTCCTGACCCCTATGGCTGTGCTGCATCTGCCTTTGAGATTGAAATATGTGGCTATGCTTCTCCATTAGGACCCTGAGACAGAAGCAAAGGAAACCATCTCAACATCAGTTCTTCCTAAGGAAACTTTCTTTAGGGCTCTTACCCAGAGCCCACTGGTTAGAACTGGGTCAAAGAGCTAAAGTGAAGAGTACTAGGGAGATGGGATGGGATGCTGTTCTATTTTTCCTCTGAGATAAGATTTCATGTGGCATCCTGTCTGGCCTGAAACTCATTATGTAGCTTAGGCTTCAAGTTCATGGCAATCTTCCTGCCTCAGTTTCCTGAGTGCCAGAGTTATAGGTAAGAGTCACCATGCCCATCATGATGTGAACTTTTTAGTTGGTGCTATGCTGTCCTTCACAGCATAAAGATTTCCAGGAAGGAAGAATGCATTTGGTAGGGTAATAACAATGCTTGCTGGATTATGGTGATATAATGAAATTATTTTCTCTGAATTTGTCAAATACAAATGGACTAGACATTTTTTAGGTATTTATTGCTTGTATATATGGTATATAGTTATTGTACTTTTGCATATACTTTTTCTTATATTAGTTATGACTTTTTTCTTTTTATTAAAATAGAGAAGGGGAAATATGGTGATATTTTATTTGTACTGAAATGTGATTTTATTTGTATGTTAATAAATAAAGTTGCCTGGGGGTCAGAGCTAATAGCAAGCCATAGCAGAAGCTGGGCAGTGGTGGTGCACGCCTTTAATCCCAACACTTGGGAGGCAGAGCTAGGCAGATCTCTGTGTGTTCAAGGATACAGCCAGCATAGAGACACACGCCTTTAATCTCAATACCAACCATAGAAGACCTGGAGGTCTGTATAGATGGGCAGTGATGAGGAGGTCATGCAATTGGGTTTACAACCAATCAGAAGGCAGAACACAAAGTCTGTAAGAAAACAGACACATAGGAAGTAGTTCTCTGGCTGAGAAGGACAGCAGCAGCAGTGAAGGCTAAGGTTTTAGCTCTTAGCTATTGCTCTGACCTCTTGGGCTTTTTAACTCTGCAATTGGCTGGCTCTGTGTTTCTTATTTAAAAAGACGGTTACATCTACACTGGATAGAAAAAAAATATTGTTTGCAGTAACGTGGGAAGAAAATTGTGCTGTTTCATACTCTTGCTCTTTCTTTATGCTCACAATCTGAATATGAACCACTTGAACAAAGACAATATAAATTAAAGGACAGTTGTTAAATTTGGGAGATTTGCATAAGCAAGTTACCTCCCCAGAAGCTATTCAAGAACACACACACACACACACACACACACACACACAAGTGATCTGTTTGCACAAACTAAGACATGTGCTGCTAATTAAAATATTCTGCATTCTGATGTTGTTGAGGTAAATTATCATCTGTCATCTATCTATCATCTATCTATCTATCTATCTATCTATCTATCTATCTATCTATCCATCATCTATCTATCTCTATCATCTATTTATCATCTCTCTCTGTCTCCACACACACACACACACACACACACACACACACACACACATACATGCACACATATTTAAAATAAAGTCAGCTTGTTTCAAATTTATTTAGCATGCTTTTACTTTAAATTTGAATCAGATGAGGAAATGACACAGTGTTATTTCTATTAAGACACAACTGAGCAATTGAGCATGTCTGCATAGTCATATTGAGATGTACACAGTCTGGGAATAAATGTGGACAAATTGCAATGACATGTATGTACAAAGACGCCATGGTAAAACTCATCTTGAAGGGGAAGAGGTGATGCACACAGTAGAAAATTTAAGTTGCCCTAAAACCAACTCATAATTTGTATTTCTCACTGGTTTTTATAGATCAAGCCATCAATTTTACCTTCAAACAAAGAGTCAACTAGAAAAGACAACTTACCTTACTGTACCTTTGCTGAAGTTTGGAATGTCACGTGCTTGGCCACTAGTCAGAATGCAGCACTAGAAAACAACAAAATGTGGTTAACAAATAAACAGGACCATGTGGTGATATTTTATTTGTGCTGAAATGTGGTGATATTTTATTTGTATGTTAATAAATAAAGTTTGCCTGGAGATCAGAGGTCATAGCCAGCCATAAACAGAAGTCAGGCGGTGGTAGCACACGCCCTTAATCTGATCACATGACAGGCATAGTCTCTGTGTGTTCAAGGACACAGCCAAGCATGGTGACCCACACCTTTAATCCCAGTACCAACCATAGAAAGGTTAGCTTGTGGCTATCAATATCTCTCTGATCTCTATGGATTTCACCCCTATATTTGGCTCTGTGTTTCTTATTTAATAAGACTGTTTAGAAATTCGTCTACAGGACCATGGGAAGGGAGAGTTCAACAGCTAATAGAAAATGATTTGAACCAACATAAAAGAGTTACAGAATTTCTGATTGGAGGTGAATCCACAGGTCACAAGGCTGAACTTCCATGTTACCAGCAATGAGGGCACAGGGATTCAGAAAAGCTAAGTTATCTGTCACTAGGGGCTGGAGAGGGCTCAGTGGGTAAAGTGCCTGCCATGCAAGTATGAGAACTCCAGTTTCATCTCAAGAGTTCACATGAAAAAGCCTGGCATGGTGGTGCACATCTGTAATTCCAGAACCTGGAAGGTAGAGACAGGAGGAGAGACAATTCAGGCCAGTGAATTGTCTTAAAAAAGCAGGTGCAGGGTGGGGGGAAGGAACTGAACCTAGCTGGATCCTGGTTCTGCAACTTTACCCCTCAAGTCACCTTAAGCTCAGGTTGACAAAGAGGGTCACTGAAGAAAGTGAGAAAAATGACATTCCCATCCCTTTCCAGCCTTCTCTCTTTATTTTCAATGGGAAGTCATATGCCTAATATCCCAGAAAGCCCTGCATTCCACCTTGCCCCAAACCATTCAAGAATATGCTAATGTAATGACCTCATGAAGAGCCCCATCTCATACAGGGAAACAATGAAATGTTAAGGAAATCCACTCCATTCAGATGTAGCACCTGCTTCAAAGCTCTAGCACTAGGTCAGACCCTTAGAGAAATGACCTGGTTTGCTTTCTGTTGCGATAAATACCATGATCAAAAGCAACATGGGAGGATAGGGTTTATTTCTCTTATGGGTTATAGTTCGTCACTGAGGGAAGTTGAGGCAGGAACTTCAAGCAGAGACCATGAAGCAACACAGCTTACTTTTTTGTTCCTTGTAATTAGCTTAGCTGCCTTTCTCGTATGTCTCAGGCTTACCTGCCCACGCATGGCTCTGCCCATAGAGAGCTAGGCCCTCCCATATCAATCAGAAATCAAGAAAATGCCCTACAGACATGCTGCCAGGTCAATCTGATGGAGGCAGTTTCTGAACAGAAGTTCCTTCATCCTAGATATGTCTGTCTGTGGCAACTTGACAAAACCTATCAGCACATGAAGCGCTTTTTTATTAATCTAATTTTTAATAATTATGTGCATGTGTATGGAAGCTTGAGGCCAACCTGGGTGTCTACCTCCTTTGAAGCAGTGTATCTCACTGGTTTGAAGTTCATCAATTAGGCTAGGTAAGCTGGCTCATAATCCCCAGGGATATGTAATTCTCTGTGTCCACAGTGATGGAATTATAAGTGTGCCACCACATCCAGCATATTCAAATGGGACCTGGAGAGCAAACTCAGGTACTCATGCTTATGTGGCAAGCTTTATCAACTGACGAATCCCCCTGACACCAGCCCAGGAAGTACCACTTTTAAAGGTTAATCAGGCAAAGAAGAGGGGCACCATGGGAAAGCATAGAGGAAACTCGTGGATGTGAAGTAGCTCGTGGATGCTACTGTGAAGATGTGAAGGAAGCAGGCATCACAGAAAAGCAAATGTGGCCAGGGCTGTACAGAAGGAACACGTGGGAAAGAGCAGCTTCAAAGGGAGAAGTAGGAGGGAGGCTACAGTCACACGCAATGGACTTTTTCAGCAAGGAGGAGGGAACTGAGGTAAACTCTGCAAGTGTGGCCTGTGACAACAAAAGACCAGAGATGGACAGCAAACTTTAAGAAGGTTTTATAGCAACTGAAAAATGCAATTCATAAGTCAAAAATAGATCTGCATTATGGTCATTTAGGTCTGCCAGGAAGGGATGGGGAAAAGTGAGAAGCTGTAGACAGGTGGTCATTTTGAGAACCACTTCTCACAGAGCATTAGATAGCTGCCATCTGCACACCTGCTCTTCCTTTCTTTGGACCTCTTCCTGTACCACTGCTCACAGTGTGAGAACCACCAAGGGACTCTTGCCCATTTGCACTTGAAATGAACAAAGTGTTATGGACCCTTCCTATCCTGGGAGCCCTTGACTGAGAAGAGTGTGTGACAAAAGGAAGGGTTGGGGCTGACCATTCTATGACATCCATTCATTTTGCATATAGGGAAACTGAGGCTTAGGTATGGGGTGGGAGTAGGTCATCACAGCCTAGACCCTGAATCTAGTTCTATTTGAATACTCTACATTTGCATTATTGTACTTGCTACACAATCACTAGTACTTTTGTGTCTTCTTTTTTTTTTTTTTTTTTTTGGTTTTTCGAGACAGGGTTTCTCTGTGTAGCTTTGTGCCTTTCCTGGAGCTCACTTGGTAGCCCAGGCTGGCCTCGAACTCACAGAGATCCGCCTGGCTCTGCCTCCCGAGTGCTGGGATTAAAGGCGTGCGCCACCAACGCCCGGCCTTTTGTGTCTTCTGTATAGTGACATACCCTTGGAAATGAACATCTATACCCAACCACACATAAAAACTTCTACCCCTTCTGGAAATGTGGTCCAATGACACTTTGGTGGGAGGAGGCAGGATTTCTTTCCCTCATCACCATCTAATAAGCAGTTTCTTGGTGACACACTGATGAGTGCAGAGTTTATTTGCCACTTTTGATGTCCTCATAGAATCCAACACTGGTATTATTATTTTTTTATTTTATAATTTAATTAAAATTTACATATCAGCCACGGATTCCCTTGTTCTCCCCCCCCCGCCCCCACTTTCCCCCCAGCCCACCCCCTGTTCCCATCTCCTCCAGGGCAAAGACTCCCCTGAGGATTGAGTTCAACCTGGTAGATTCAGTCCAGGCAGGTCCAGTCCCCTCCTCCCAGGCTGAGCCAAGTGTCTCTGTATAAGCCCCAGGTTTCAAACAGCTAGCTCATGCACTGAGTACAGGACCCGGTCCCCACTGCCTGGATGCCTCCCAAACAGATCAAGCTAATCAACTGTCTCACTTATCCAGAGGGCCTGATCCAGTTGGGGGCTCCTCAGCTATTGGTTCATAGTTCATGTGTTTCCATTCGTTTGGCTATTTGTCCCTGTGCCTCAGCAGAGAAAAACAATGACAGCATGAGGTTTGCAGGCAAATGGAGGGATCTAGAAAAAATCATCCTGAGTGAGGTAACCCAGACTCAGAAAGACAAACATGGTATGTACCCACTCATAGGAGAATACCAGATGTAAAACAAAGATGACTAGACTGCTACTCACAACTCCAGGGAGGCTACCTAGAAAACAGGACCCTGAGAAAGACACAGGGATCGCCCAATGACAGAGAAATGGATGAGGTCTACATGAACAACCTGGACGTGAGTGGGGGAAATGAAGGGCAAGGGTCGAGGGAAAGAGAGCTTAGGGGAGCGGGAGATCCCAGCTGGATCAAGAACAGAGAGAGAAAACAAGGAATAAAAGACCATGATAAATGAAGACCACATGAGAATAGGAAGAAGCAGGGTGCTAGAGAGGACCCCAGAAATCCACAAAGATACCTCCACAATAGACTACTGGCAATGGTCGAGAGACAGCCTGAACTGACCTACTCTGGTGATAGGATGGCCAAACACCCTAATTGTTGTGCTAGAAACCCCATCCAATGACTGAGGGAACCAGATGCAGAGATCCACGGCCAGGCCCCAGGTGGAGCTCCAGGAGTCCAATTGGCGAGAAAGAGGAGGGTTTGTATGAGCGAGAATTGTTGAGAACACTGGTATTATAAGCATGTGCAGCCATGCTTGGCTTTCAAGTGGGTCCTGAAGATTGACCTCAAAGGGCAAATGCAGAAACAGGTGATTCTTTTCACATGCAGGCCAGCCACCTCTCAAGGTGATTCCATTAACACGCAGGCCAATCATCTCATAGTGCTCTACTATCTTCCACAGAGCAGTTACTGAAGCAGCATCTACCTTTTGGATTTTATTGTTAAAATGGGTTAAGTCTGCCAGAGCAGACTTTAGTCAACACCCTCATCATGTTTGTCTAATTTATAACCAGGACTCTTGACTTGCTGACATGTGGGATCCAGGTTGCTTCAACAAGTCAATATATCGCTATGAATAATGCAAAATTACACATTAATGTGACAATAGCCCATGAGGAATAAATCATGAACGTATCTGTTGATGTAGGTTTCTGTTCACTAAATGAATTTGAGATCTATCCCTGAGGCTGAAGACCCCGAAGTTTCTCCAGTATGACATACAGCCAAGTATTCATTTTGAAAACTAGCAAGCACGCTGGCTTCCATCCTGGCTTCAAATTCATTCTATTGCCAATTAATTGTGCATGGCATTCACTTACGAGGAAGCTTTAAATCTCTGACTTTAGAAGATTGGCTTTTGCAAATCTCTGTAACTGTGGTTCAGAAGGTTACAGCCTCAGAATGGGACTGGCAGTGCCAAAGATGACTGTCTTCATTATGCAGATAGCTGAATGTAGAAGGCCACAAAGCTGGGGACAGAAGAATAACCATGGAAAGCTAGAAGACAGATTTCTTTCTATGGGACAGAAAACCACTCCTTTGATTGACAACGTGTAAGAGTTAGGCTGCCCTGTCCACTTTTGAAGGAATAGTCTTTTTCTGGATTTATCCATAGTGACTCCAGGAACTGCAGTGAAGTAGGCAACTCTGGACTTTCAGAATGGTTATCTGACAGGATTCATTTCCTTAAAACTTTGCTAGAAAAAAATCTTTGCTACTTTCTAATTATTTTGAGGATACACATTTCTCTTATCTTCACAAAGACACAAAACATCGTTAGATGTTACATTCTTGCTATTTAAGTGGATGATAAATGAGTCCCTAGTCATCTGATTTAGATAGAATTGAACCTGCTTACAGTCTCAAAATAACTGGGCTTAATTAACTAAGTTAACTCTTGAATTCGTCTGAAATTATACTAGACCCTTAGGGATAATCAAAATATTCCCATTTTAATTTCAAGGTTTGCTAGCCTACTTTATTTGAAGACCAAAATAATAACAAGTACTTTGGAAAAATTGAGACATCTTTTCGATAGCTATAGAATAAATAGAGCCCCCAAACTTGGAGATTAGGTAAAGCTTAGCTGCATTACATTCTTGTTGATGATCATGCAGAAATTCACCCATTCCCTGATCTGTCCATCATTTCACTTCTCATCAGTCCATTCACAGTAGAGGAGACAAAGCAATTTATGACATGAAATGATTCTTTGCGAGTGTATGTGTGTGCATGTATGCATTTGCACATGGAAGCGAGAGGTCAGCCTTGGGTGCTGTTCCTCTGATGTCACCCACCTTGTGTTTTTGACACAGGGTCTCTTATTGGGACCCAGGGCTCACTGATGAGGCTAGGCTGGCTGGCCATTGAGCTCTAGGGCTCTTCTTGTCTCCACCTCTCTGGCTCTGCAATTAAAAGGGAATGCTACCACACAGGCTTCTCATGTAGGTGCCAAGGCTGGAACTCGGGTCTTTAGGCTTATATAGAAGGCATTTCAGCAACTGAGCTATCTCTGAGCCCTGAAGTGGTTCTTTCAATAAAACAGCCTCATATAAGAGAACCCAAAACAGCAGCAGGTGAAAGGTGTTGGGAGAGTGTTTTTTCATTATTTCCAATTTGCAAATAAAATACATAGGTCTAATAACTGTCCCTGAGTAGAGTCCAGTAAGCAAATGACATGGCCGGCAAGCAAACTTGCCACCCTCTTTTTTATTAAATGCCATATGGTATTAGTAGGAACAAGCACAACAAATATTTACCAAAATTTTGCCCCCGTTTGTTTTCTGTTGCTGTGATAAACACAATAAAAGGCTTATTTGACTTAAGGTCACATTATGGGAATTAAAGACAGGATCTTGATGTAGCAACTGGAGGCAGGAATTGAAGCAGAGGCCGTAGAGGAATGCTGGTTACTGACTTGCCCAACCACCTTTCTTATACAACCCAGGACTGCTTGCCTAAGGATGATACTGCCCACAGTGGGCTTTGTGTCTTTGTGGAGATAAGAGAAATGTGCATCCTCAAAAGAATTAGAAAGTAGAAAAGAATTTTTTTCAGCCAAGTTTTAAGGATATGAATCCTGTTAGATTATCATCTTGAAAGTCCAGAGTTGCTACTTTACTGCAGTTCCTGGAGTCACTATGAGTAAATCCAGAAAAAGACTACTACTTCAAATGTGGACATTAACTTGAAAATGTATAGATTTCATGCAACATGAGAAAAACTTTAACAATTTAATGAGGTATCATAGGACTTTATAAAATCAAAATATAGACTAAGCTTATTGGCTGCAGCAGGCAATTAAATGTTGCTTCAGTTTATTTCATTTACTTTTAAAAGATGCAAGAAACTTCTGAGGAAGGAGAAACTTGGCATAACACACACACACACACACACACACACACACACACACACACACACACAATTTTAGTATCTTGTCAGGCTCATCTTTAATTTCCATCCAATTTATTATTCAATTCTATTGTGTACAAATGGAGGTTAGTTTCAGCTTTGATTTTTTTTAAATCATAAAGCCCTAGAAAATTGAAGCTGGAAATACATATTAGTCCAATTTTTACAGATTTGGAATTCTATTTTTTGTTCATATTGAGTTTAAAATGAAATCTGAATTTTAAGTAGGCTATCACTGAAGAAAAAGCACATTTAAACATACTCTGCTACTAACATCCTTCACTATAAGGATAAGAAAGCAACATCCTAAAACTCCAGCTCCACTTATTAAGTTAAACTTTTAATATATATTCATTACACAAAGGAGTAGATTTCAGTACAACATTTTCATACTGCACTAGCTCCTTTTATAGTGAATATTTCTAAGAAACTTTTATTTTTAACGTATGATTCTGTGTGTGGGTGTGCACATGAGTGCAGGTACACATGGATCTCAGAAGATGGCACCAGATCCCCTGGAGCTGGAGTTACAAGGAGGTTGTAAACTACCTGACATGGATGCTAGGACCCATACCCAGGACCTCTGCAAGAACACCAAGTGCTCTTGACCACTGAGCCTTTTCTCCAGCCCCTATAATGACGCTTTTAAAGATAACTCATAGTGGTGAATAGACTGTGGGGCCTCCATCTGGACATAACTGGGTGAGTCATTTGTTTTCTGTTAGACTTATCATGACATTTTTGAACCTCAGCAAGTAGGGTGGTAAAAGGTGGCTAGTTAGAGTCACTGGAACAGATGAGGTGGGTTAAAGAAGCAACATAGGTTTAAACAACTTCACTTTTACTCTTGTGCTATGAGGGGACCACTTTACGCTTGTATCATAAAAGGACTTTTACTTGGTCCCATTTGTGATTTGAAATATTCAATCACATGTAAACCTAGAAGACAAGCTTATTTATAATTATCAGCAACCTACAGAGAAAGAATGGTGTGGGGACTAAGAGAGGGACACAGATTATTCACCCTGTTTCTGTCTGTGTTCTCTTGAATCCTGACCCTTACAAGCCTTAATTCTAAGCAACTCCAGAATCAGAATTTGAAAAAAGAACCATTAAAGTAAAATAATATACAATAAAATTATTTTCTTTTTACTTTTTAAAATCACAAATACCCATTGAAAGGAAAAACTTAAATGGTCTTTGTTTCTTCCACTCTTGATTTCCTTGGTGTTAAGAAACTGTTAATGTCTGTCATTCCTTGTGCCCTCCTCTGAAATACACCCATCTCCTGGACAGTGACAATACCACTCCGATGGCTGTGCATTTCCATTCACACTGGACATAGAAGGAGTCTTTTTAGTCAATTTGCATGGATCTTATATGGGATCTGTATAAGATCTACCTCACTTGGTTGGTCCTTTTGTAAAGTAGAGAATTAAGGTTTCTTGTTTCTTCCTATTATAAATAGTACAGTAATAATAATCTTTATATACATATGTATACTCATTTTAGCCATGTATTCCTATAGCTATGATTCACAAGTTAGGGAATATTCACATTTAAAGTTTTGTTTGATGTCAATCAACTGCTTATCAAAAAGTAGCTACTTTATTTCCCCTTTCCTCACCATAATTGGATATTATCTCTATTGATCTATCTACAATATTATACTTAGTAATTTGTGCAGATATTTCCATTTAAACAGATGTCTACAGCTATATACCCATCTCTCTATGTGTATGAGTTCTCAGTTCTCAATGATAGCCTTGCATTACTCTTGGAATTCTTGTGCTCAGGGTGAAGGCCAATTGGGAACAAGGTTTGTCTAGACTCCTATGCTGTGAAGAAGAAAAATACAATTTTCAGAAAATACATTTGGTGAAAAAGAAAAAAAATCATTAATTATGATTCAGGGAAATGATTCTAAAAGGCTTTGTATCCTAAAGAGTGAAAACTACAAAATACTCCCTTTAGTGATTCACCCTACAAGGAAAGACATCCCAACCTAAAAGTCAATGCTATTATTTCTCCCATGAAACCATAATTTAAAAAATTTCCAACCCACCAAATGGTTTCCTGTAATCTTTAAAAGATAAAAAAAATGTGACAAAAGGAAAAGTCCAGTCCCCAAACTCCTTAATTTTATAAACATCGCTGTATCTTTAAAATGCTACTTTTTAGCAGACACGGGTGAGCTCAGGTATTAGAAATGTTAATCACCCTTTTCTTCAGGTGACCTTTTGCAAGTCCTGATCCAGGTGGCTTTAATTACAGTCTTTAAATCGCAGCCTGCTCTTAGTGTCTCTCATTCTCAGCATTTCCCTGTCTAAGTCATCGCATGGGTATGAAGTTCAGGAATAAATATGTCATGTTTTTCAGCAGTTTTGCAGAGCTGACCAAGCCATGGTGTGTACAAGGGTCAAAGGATGGAGTTTTGAAGGGATGAAATGTTCCTGGAGTTTAGATTTTTATAAAAAGGACATTCCTTTGGATGCTCCCAGGAGAGGGAAATTTGCCCTCCTAGGTCATTGCTCTACAGTAGAACAGCCAGACTCAACTCCTGCACTTTGGAATTGACTAGGAGACAGGGAACTATGAATAGTCTTTGCTCCAATTTAAAGTCTGTAGGCAGATTTACTCTTAAACAAGCAAATGAAGGTATTATTCTGCTTGGTACCCACAACTGGCTTCTTTGGAGATATTTTCTTTTTCATTCTTCAATCTTCAAAGTCTTTTTATTTTATTTTATTTTTTAGGTTCTGCCAGATAACATTTTATTACATCACAAAAGCAATACTAGGCATTAGATCTTTCAAATATGTTCTTACCAACTTTCTGAAATTAAAAACACATAACCACATCTATAAGATTTTTAATTTTAATAATAAAAAAGTTAAATACAAACTTTCATAAGCAAAATAGATGACCATAAAACTGGCAACCTTGGAGCCAAGTGCTAAATCTCCCTGTAGAGATTTACTTGGACTAGAGTAGGCATTCTATTGAACCAGGAATGTAATTTCAACTTAGTATGTATACATATAAAACTCTGAGGAAAAATAGGCTTCAATTGAGGAGCAGCTTCTGAAATCAACAGTTCGGGCCAGGCCTTTACAGTTCTAGGGTTCGTACTCAACCAGACCTGGGATGAAACACTTAGGGTCACAGTTACTTTGATTCTCATGTTCAGAGTAAGCCAAGCTACTTCTGTTCCGGAAAATAAAGTCACCGTGGGATGAGCTAACACTGTTCTGAGGGTGCCCAGGTTGTGTTCCTTGGCCATATTTCCACCAACTGTGCACAGGCAAATTTTATTCTTAATTACGTTTATTTATGTATGTGTGTGTAGCCACGTGTGGGTGAGTAGCAATGGCAGCCAGAAGAGGCAACTGATCCCCTGGAGCTGGAGTTACAAACAGTTGAGAGCTGCCCGACACAAATCCTGAGAACTACTGACCTTGGCTCCTCTGTAAGAGCCATGATTGACTTCACCATCCAAGTGAACCGGAGCAAAGCTGCCCCTCTCCAAACCATTTCTACCAGGCATTTGGTCACAGGGCAATAAAAGCATGTGCGACAGTCCTCTGTCACAATCCCACACTTTCGGTTAACACTGAGGCTAAGCACTTTCCTATAATTGAACATTATTCCTACTGATGTACTTGTGTGTCTATTACTTTCACAGGGTCCATGTGCCCAATATGTGCCTTTGCTGGCCAGATGGACAAACAACCCAAACCAGGGGAAATGGTAAGTCAAGCCTGGTACTTTGCAGCTGCAGTAATTTTTTGGTACACTGTAGCTAAGTCAAACTTCTTACAGTTAAACTAGATGCAGTTAGTGTATGCAGCTATAATCCCACAATCTCAGCACTCATAAGGTAAGATGGAAGCAGAAATAGGAGAATCCTTAAAAACTTGTGGGGCAGCTAGCCTCAAATACGAAGTAGAGAAGAAGAGGCTCCCATCTCAAAAGAGGTAGAAGGTGATGACTGGCACCCAAGGTTGTCCTTTGACCTCCACATGTGTGTTGTGACATGAACTTGCCTGCCTATACACACACACACACACACACACACACACACACACACACACACACACATGCACAACTACAGATGTTTTAAAGTCATGATGTAAGTTCAAAATTCTCCTATTGTTTCATCATCTTTATCAAAACTAACTTTTGCAGGAATTATATGGAGCCACCAGAATTGTCTGATTTGGACACCTGGCCAACATGAAGGGGTTTAGGAAGCAAAATTGACAATAACATGAGGTTTCATAGATGTTCACACTTCCTAGATTATACTCAGTGTTCCTGTAGCTCTGTAGTATGCTAGAAAGAGATTCAGTACTTAAATTTGAGAGCTACTGGGTTATTTTAATACTATGTTTTTCCATGATCACAGCCGTAGTAGCCAAAAGTGTGAAAACTAAGATATGGACTATGGCTTTCCTGAAGGCATGTCCATTCCAACACCTGCTTTCCCTAACCTTGTTTGGATAGATTAAGTATTCTTAGTGAAGACAGGGCAATTGCTGTATTGTCTTAGCAGCTCAGGAATGATCATCTCTACTCCTGTACAGGAAAAATAAAACTCAGAGTCTAGCCTAGATGATAATGAAATTTGCTCTCAAGTCTGCATAAGTATTTTCCCCAAGTTCATTGACTCTATAAAGAAAAATAAATTTACCTCCCTGAAAATCGAGTACCAAATACTGTGCTCATCATCATCAATAACAACAACAACAACATCATCATCATCAAAACAATCTGGGGTTTCAAAATAATCTGACAGCATTATTTAAAAATACATACTTTCAAATACCACATTTTGAAATGCAACCTTGACATTATTAGACACACTCTTAAAAATTCTAATGAGCCCCTAAGACCATATTTTGCTAATATTTCGACCTCTTAAATATTTGGAAAGGTCATTTTGAAGATAATGAATTATAATTTTGGCAATTCCAACTGTACAGCTGTTTCAGGAAATATAACATGACTGGCAGTGTAAACACCATGCTTAATCAGATTCTCTGGAGTTTTTTGCTCAATAATCTTTCAGAAAATGTTCAAGTGTCTTGAATTAGTCTAAGGTTTTCATGTTGGCTTTAACAATACTTCTGACTCGTGAATGGTTAACACATACTGTTGGATATTGGACTACAAGCATCCAAGGGCACCCTGGATCTTATGGCAAATGCAAATAGCAAGAAGCCCCTTAGGAGATTCCCTAAGGGAAAAATCTTAAAGAAAAGTTGCATAAGATATGCAAGAATTATGTCAAGGAATAGATAAAATGAGAAAACCCAGATCTAAAGTTCTGTTGGCAACTTCCTAGTCTTTTTAAATTAAGACAATTTTTCATTTCACATACCAATCCTGGTCTTATAAGAATAATAAAAAACTTCACAAACAAGCTAGGTGTCAAGGCTCACACCTTGGAAGATGAGACATGAGGATTTCTACAAGTTCAAGGATACCCTGGACTACACATTGAGTTCTAGGTTAGATTCTGCTACTGAGTCAGACCCTGGTTCCACCTGACAACACTAATCTTTTTTTTTTCTCATTAAGGAATTTTTTATTCATTTTACATACCAATCACAGATCCCACTCTCTTCCCTCCTCCTGTCCCTCCGGCCTTCGCCCCAACCCAGCCCCCATTTCCTCCTCTGACAAGGTATGGCCTCCGGAGGAGAGTCAGCATGCAGGGGGAGGGGCTTGGACCTGCCTCTACTGAATGTACCAGGCTCTGCTGACAACATTAATCTTAAGAGACACATAGGAAATCTAATTGTACCCCAGTGGATTTGTTGACCAATCAGGTTAAAAAAGTCACATGATCAACTTGCAGGTAAGACTGTTAATAGTGGTGGCTATGCTAATTCTATTTATTTATTTAGAGTACTTTTATTTCTGAAATTGTCCCTAATGCACATCCATTGGTGTTAAATAACACAGGTGAAGGAACACACGGAGGTAAAACCACGACAGGCGATCAGGATGATTACTGCAGAAGTGAGAAACAGGAGTCCTATAAGAAGCATGTGTTAAAGGTCCACTTTCATTTTGGTGTCAATTCATGGTGCAGATTGGTGCATCACTTCTGTCAGGGATTAGACACTATGGTGTTGGAGACAGAGACCTGTATCAGTCATGAGATGCCATTTTTCTTTTCCACTCAAGATATGTTGACTCTTTTTAGGGTGACTGGTGAGCATCCAGATTAAATCCTAGAATTATCTATGGGAGTTATATATTGCCTGTATGTTTGGTTGAACAATGAATGCAGAGGCTGGGGAGATGGTAGTTCAGTGGTTAGGGTGCTTGCCATGCAAGTGTGAAGACCAGGGTTTAGATCACCAGAACCCACTTAAATGCTTGGTTAGTGTGGTGTCCCACCTGCAATTCCGGTCTCAGAAGGTAGAGACAGAAGATTCCCAGAGCAAGCTGGTTAGCAAGACAAGCCATATCTACAAACTCTGTGCTTGACTGAGAGAGTGTGCCTCAAGGAATAAAGTGCAAGAGCAATGGAGGATGGGTTTTGACGTCAACCACCTCAGGATTTAAAATCCTGAACACAAGTGTACCAGTCCATATACAAACACACACACACACACACACACACACACACACACACACACACACACACACACACACACACGGAAATGGAAACAACAATAACAACCAATGCATTCTATTAGTCAAGGCTCCTGCCTGGTCTTTCTAAACAGGAAGACTCAGAAGGCTCTCCAAGTATTAGATGAGCAAAGGGAACCTCAAGGGTGGACCAGGAAAGGAGCTTTTTCTTGACTGTCAGCTGGCAGTCACTTTTCTCTTGGAAAGAACTAAACTACCTATATCTTAGATTTTAATGAATTCTAGTGTCTCCAAAGATGTCTCACTTTACTTTTTGAAAACATGAAATAAAACTGTAAACATGAAGTATATAGGAGATAAGTAGTATGTGGAAAGTGTTATAGAAGCTAGAAGTTATTCTTTCTATTTATCGTGATATTCTTAAGTGCATTAGCAATGATAATTCCTTTGCAAAGCCCAAGTACTATATCCTCTTCCTTCTGGGTATCTGCCTGAGCTGTAAGATCTATGTCTGGTCTATGGTAACTGTACAGAAATGGTGCCTACATTGCAGGGTTGAGAGGTCAGATATAGACAGAGAAGGAGAGCTGGGAAAAGGTAGGATTTGGATATTTGTTCTCAATTGGGGAGTATAATAAATTGATATAGAAATGGTTTCATTCCTGTAACAACAATATTTCTAAGACCACTTTTATAAATAATGAATGAGTTGGGAGATGAAGAAAAGAATTAGACTCATTAGGTGACTCATTATTAAAATCAAACTCAAACCAGTGTATTTGAGAACTGTGTCAGCCAAATATTAATATAGCCATTCTTCCATTTTATTAGAAACTAGAAGTGAACACCTTTTCAGATAATAGGCTATTTTTATTTGAATATAATACCTTTGAGTTTGAAAATTCCATCAACCCTATGTGTCTGGAGTATTTATCACTGTGAGAGATGTTGTTAAAATTGTTGACAATTACACTCTGATTTGGTGATTTAAACATACTCTAAATGTAAATAAGTCTAAAATCTACAAGTTAGTTTCTACTTATGTGTGAATTATTTTTTCTAAACTTATTATTAGTATGTGATATATGTGGGACGTGTGTGGCCTACATGTGGAACTAGAGGACAATTTGTGGTGCCTAAGCATCAAACTAAGGTTACCAGGCTTGTGCAGCAAGTGGTTACTCACTGAGCCATCTTGCCAGTCCCCATGGTTGTCCTTTAGACTCACATAATGTTAGTTCTATTAAGAGAGTTACATTTAAAATATTTTATTTTTAATTGCGTGTGTGTGTGTGTGTGTGTGTGTGTGTGTGTGTGTGTGTGTGTGT
>CABHPR010119477.1:0-11753 GCA_902168415.1 Peromyscus melanophrys
GCTCAGGGAGGGCGGGCAGGTGAGAGGACCGTGGCTGCTAGCGTGGAGTCCAGCCCAGGATAACTTGGTTGCTGGTGGAGCCAGTGTTGTGCATGGCCAGAAGCCCCTTGTTGTCTTCACAGGTGTGCCCTTGCTGCTGCCTGAGCATGGTGCACTGTTGCATTCCTTCCTTTGTCTGGCTGCCTGTCCAACCCTTAGTTATTCAGTAACCACACCGCAGAACACGGATTCCCATGCACAAAGCTGGTGCTGGGAGAATGGAGGCACAGGAAGCGTGGTTCTTGTTTGCAGGAGCTGAGTCGGGGCTCCAGCTCATACAGGGAGAAGCCCTTGGGGAGTCTGAGAAGGCTGCCTAGAGGAGGTGGCACTTGAGCCCGTGGTAAAATCAGAGGGCAGGGCGTGACGTGTCCAGGGAGCAGGGTTGGGACTGTACTCTTGGGCATGCCAGCCCTGCTGAAGCTTTGTTCAGGAGTGACTCAGGTGTGACTCAGGACTGGTGAAAGGTCCCTACTCTGGTAGGTCCTAGCCTTTTCAGAGCCCAAGGCAGCCCACGGAGGCTTGCATCCTTGCACCATTTCCTGGGAATTCGAGTGCTGCATTCCACTCCCAGGTCGTTAGCCTCTGACTGGGTGCTGGGCAGGCTGCCCATGTCCTCTGGTTGGGTGGTCAGACATGTTATACCCAGTCAAAGGACTTGAGGTGAGATTTTTCACGGACTATTGAGAAACAGCCATTGCTATTAGAAACAGTGTCCTATTAAAGTTAAAAAGGAAAGCCAGGAGCTTGTTGTTCACCGCACAAGTATGGCAACAACACTGCCTAGAAGCACCCCACCATTGGAGTTTCTGGGTTTCCTGCGCGTGCACACACATGCACACATGCAGTCATGCACACACCTATGTGCACTTCACCAAATCCCAAGCAGAGTGATACTGTGTACTCTAATTTCTCATTTAGAGCTGTAATCTGAAGTTTTCTATGTTGCAACATCATCACACTGGGTATGATGGCCATGTTATTGTCCACTGAGGGGTAGTACTGTTCACATTGTCGGGAAGTACCATGGGTTTTATTGACTCTTAAAATGTGTTCACTCGATGAGCAGCTAGCTGTTGAGCATCTGTAGTAGGTCTTCTCCAGAGAGGGTTGCACATCAAGAGGCTGGTGCCTGAGATCACTGGGCGGGCCGCTCTCTGCGCTCAGGTCTGGTCCTAGGAACATGGTCGCTGCCTTTGGTGTTGCGGATGAGAAATGGGGATTTGCAGAGGAGATTGGGCTGCTGGGTGCCCAGTCCGGTTCATAGAAAGCTGGTAAAACCACTTTGTCATTCATGAGCTGTCAGGAAGCTCAGGAACTGGAGCCAATTGCTAGGAGACCTTTGCAGGCTCTGTGGAGGAAGGTCTTCCATTTTCTGCCTCCCAGCCCTATGTCTGTCTCCTGTGTATACCGGTGCAGTTTACAAGACCTGGCTCAGAAAACCCATGTGGAAGAGGTGAGGGACCAAAAGTTCACAGTATGAGGTCCGCTGCTGAGGACCGTACTGAGTAAGAAGACTGCTGAGGGATGGGAGGAGGAAGGAAGAGGGGATAGGGCCCCACCCATGAGGGCGGGGAGGGTCAGAAAACATCTAGATACCTTGCCAGGGGCCTAGGACTCTGCTGAGGCTTCTGCCTTGCTGAGATGGTGTAAGAATTGTAGCAATAAGTTGCAACAGTTTGGCTTTGTTGTAAAAAGGAAGTTT
The DNA here is from genome assembly GCA_902168415.1 of Peromyscus melanophrys. Classification (NCBI taxonomy): domain Eukaryota; kingdom Metazoa; phylum Chordata; class Mammalia; order Rodentia; family Cricetidae; genus Peromyscus; species Peromyscus melanophrys. The sequence continues at coordinate 1,742 of CABHPR010119477.1, forward strand.
CAGAATCCTAGTGGCAGCTTTTGAACAGATCTTTTATCTGTAAGTGGGGAAATATTATTTGCAGGGCAGCTGGACTTCAGGATGGTGCCTGCTTTTGTCAGGGAGAGCATTGTACTTAGCTCTCTCTGCCCCCACCGCTCAGTTCACACTCCCGTTCAAGGCTTTCTGAAATGTGCGGTCTTCTTAGAGAGCAGGAGAGGTAACTTGTTGCTTGGGAAGGAGCCAGAAGCTTGTTGCCACCTGCCCGGCTCGGGGAATGAAGCAGGCTGGGGTGGACTCAGGCATTGCAATCTTCACTCACCTTCTTGAGTCCTCTCTCCACTCTGCAGTCTGTATTTGCATCAGCCCCAGGCCTCTTGGGTTTGAGGTTTGTCACGGTTCTCAATCAACACCCCCGCCCCCCCCCCCCTTACTCAAACCAACACAACCAAGGCTTAACCTAGCTTTCTTTTCACACATGGGTTGAAGTTGGTACTAATAAAAAAGTAATTGGAGGAGTCCAGCAGCTGGTGGAATGTTCCTAGTTAGGGTGAGGCCCTTTGTGACCCTTTTAAAAAGAGATTAGTTGATATGTATTGCCTTCATGTAAGTATGTGTACTACATGTATGCCTGGTGCCCAGGAAGCCCAGAAGAGGGCATTGGGTTCCTGAATGTGGAGTAATGGATGGATGGTTATTGGTCACCATGTGGTACTGGAAAGCGAATCTGGATCCTCTGCAGGAGCAGGAGCAGGAGCGGCTCGTGATGGTGGACCTATTTCTCCAGTCCCCCCTTGTATCTTTATTCACTTCCTGTTTACACTGCCGTTCCAGTCCCCCCTTGTATCTTTATTCACTTCCTGTTTACACTGCTGTTTGGTAATTGCAGGCCAAAGATTATCATTGAGTTTATACTGTTTTACATTATTTACTAGCTGTCATAGTGGAGGTGGGAGAAGGGAATGTGAGAATTAGAAATGGGAGGAGGAAGTGGCACATGGTGGGGATGGGGCAGCAGATGAGTTTGGATCCCAATTTTTTTTTTTTTTTTTTTTTTTTGTTTTTCGAGACAGGGTTTCTCTGTGTAGCTTTGCGTCTTTCCTGGAACTCACTTGGTAGCCCAGGCTGGCCTCGAACTCACAGAGATCCGCCTGCCTCTGCCTCCCGAGTGCTGGGATTAAAGGCGTGCGCCACCACCGCCCGGTGGATCCCATTTTTTATCCAGGTTATTTGTTCATTAGCTAGGACTGAAGGCCGGGTGTGCATTAGAGGCTGTCGTAGGTCCTGGGACTGTGCCATTGAGGAAGTCCTTGGACGTCCCTGCCGTGTGCATGCTGTGGAGCCAGACAGCAGCCACAGGAACCGGTTCACTGCCATCCCTGCAGGCTGCGGGAACAGCTACAGCGAAGTGCCACAGACGGGCCACTAGACAGCAGGCGTTTGTTTGTTCTCCCAGTTCTGGAGGCTGGAAGTCAGGATCACAGTGGGGCCATTGGCACCCTGGCTCACAGGTGGCCATCTTATTGTGTCGTCACATACTTGTCTTCAGCATATCTGTGTCCTAATCTCTTAGGGGGGACACCAGAGTAATCATCTTTGTGAAGGTGCTGTTTCCATCGTGGATGACAACCTGAGGTGGGTCTTCAGCCATCAGAGGAGCCCAGTGCAGCCCAGACATTCTGGTGACCTTTTCAGGTCTAGCACTTCCTGGTGTTTTGTTTTTGTTTTTGTTTTTTAAGGCAGGGTCTCACTATGTAGCCCTGGCTGGCCTGGAAATCTTTATGTAGACCAGGACAGCTTTGAACTCATAGAGATCCACCTGCTTCTGCCTCTGCCTCCCCAGAGCTGGGATTAAAGGCGTGCTCTACTCACCCCTACTACTTCTTATTTGGCTTTGATCCCCACTTTCTCACGTGTAAACAGGTTAGTATGTCTTCCGGCCATAGAGGAGCTCAGTGAAGGCTAGACTCGGCTACATATTGAAACTTTGTCTCCAACAAAACCAAACAACTGCCCCCTTGCACCCCTCCAGCCTGACTCTTGATGTTCTGTAGAGCATAAGGACGGGGTACCTTCAGCAGTCTGGACTGACTTGAAACAGCAGGTGCACAACCCCCGTCCCAGTCCTGCCCTCAGTGTCCCTTTCCACTTCAGATCCAAGCTCTTAGCGTCTGGCTGTTCAGCCTTTTCCACCTAGTGCTGAGTGTGGTCTCTCTCCGGCTTGAGCATCAGCAAAGTGTGGGGAAGTGGCTCAGAGCTGTACACTTTCAAGTCCCTGGGGCTGGCCAGTGTTGAGTGGCTACTAGTAAAGCTTCTTTGCTGAGTACTTAGCCGGACTGGGGCGCCACTCCGACCTCTCACAGAAGTGCTGGCTCCATTCGGGCCTCGCCTCGCCGCCGTCAGGACCCTTGTGAAGTCTCTTGAAGTCCCATTGTGGACTGGGGAAACGGGAACATGTTTATACCTGACTGAGTCAAACACACTGTGTTAATTTCAGCACCTCCCTTAGCTCTGGTAGCCTTGGATGGGGGGCTGTATTTCCTTGGCTTCTGAGGCCTAACTACCATAAAGTGTGTGTCCAGTACTTACATAATAGGCAGGGGCTCTGGCTTCTGACCAATCGCTTTTCTCTCACTTGTAAGTTAAGTGACCACTGTGACTGTTTTTTTTTTTTTTTCCCCCTAATCTATGATGGAGGAAAAGAAGCAATACCTTACGGGGTTTTGGTGCTCAGTGAAGCTGTATTTTTTATTTTGCATTTTATTTACATATAGTTTGCCCAGCACAGCTATATGCTTCTTGGGGCCTTCTTGGGGATCTGCAGGTTCAGTGACAAACTTCTGTTTAAAAAAATTATGTGGAGAGCTGGAGAGATGGTTCAGCACTTAAGAGCACTCACTGCTCTTCCTGAGGACTGGGGTTCGGTTCCCAGCACCCACACGGCAGCTCACAACTGTCTGTAACTCCAGTTTCAGCGGGCCCAGTACCCTCTTACGGATCCTGTGGGTACTGTACACAGGTGGTGCACAGATGCACATTCGGGCAAACACACATACACATAAAATAAAAGTAAGGTAGAGAGACACCAGTGTTGGCTCTGGCCTCTGCACACGCAGAAACACATGCATGCACCACAATCCATACAAAAATTTTGTATGTCAGTCTTTTCCTTATGACTGTATGAAACCTGAAGCCACATCCAGGTGATTGTGGCTGAAGTTTCCTACAAGGAAGGCTGTCAGGAGTGGTGCTCTCATTTTATGGCTGGGCATGTTGAGACTCCCAAGAACCTAAGAATCAGGCTATAGGCCCACGATGAGAGAGCTAAGATCTTTTGTTCTCATGGCCTCCCACCTTCTTATGCCACCATCTTTTTTTTTTTTTTTTTCTCCTTGAGACAGGGTTTCACTGTGTAGCTGTGGCTGTCCTGGAACTCACAGAGATCTGCCTGCCTCTGCCTCCCGAGTGCTGGGATAAAAGGCATGTGCCACCAACACCCGGCTTCATGCCACCATTTTATGGGCCATGTGGGTTTTCTGCCACAGTGGCTTTGGGTTCCAATCACTTACTGACTTGTTGGTATCCGGTGTAAGAACCCACTTCAGGTGAGCGTGGGCAGGCCAGGGCAGATGTGGTCAGCAGGTGTGTGTCTGGGGGGTTAGGAAGGAGATATCTTTAGCCCACTTTCTTTAGAGAACCCAGCTTCTGCTTCTCTTTTCCAGCGTGCCTCCTCCTGCCGGCCCCCACCAGCCTGCTGTTCTCAGCCTGCCTTCTGCCCACAGCCTGCTGCCTGCACTGTTTCCTGTCCCTGTTGGGGTGAGGAGGAGGAGTCGATGTATAGTTGAGCGCTCAGGAGGAATGCCTCATTATCCCACGACTGTGGGGCACGTGGCGTTCCCCTGCCCTCCCAGCGCTGTGCTCCCCAAGCTAGCCGTCCCCTCCTCCCCAGCCCTGGCCGCAGGTAGTGAGTTCCAGGCTTCTGGCTAGAACTCCCAACCTCATGGCACAGAGGACGGAAGAGCTGCAGAGCTGCAGAGGCCCTCCTGCCGCTTCTCAGCTGTGTGTCCTGCATGAGAGCAGTCTGGGGAGGCTCACAGGTGTCACGGCTCTACCACACGCCTTGCCAGTGTGAAAGTGCCCAAGTTGGCTGCTGTGGGCTGGGCCTCTCCTTTCCCTTGGAAAACCAGTCCCAGGCTTTAATTATCTTTAGGTTGAAGTAGCAGAGCCCCTCCCCCAGCTCCACCCACCTCTTTTCTTCTGGCTTTCAGACAAGAATGTGAAGAATGTGGTCCTCTGTTGTGGACCTGAGTAGAGGTCTGGGTGCTGGGGCCATCTGGGTGCCTAGGCCATCTGGACGCTGGGGTGGGACTCAAAGGCTCTTCTCGGCTTTACAGGCTGCTTTGTTGTGCCCAGACTGACGGGGACATTCCGGATTGGTTGTGGTTGGCTGATTAAATTCCTGTATATTCTCTGTGGCCCCTTTGAGACAGCTGGGAGGAGCTGTAGGGGGGAGATGACCTTCTTCCTCTCCCAGCAGTCTCACCTCAGAGCAATCAAGTTCAAAGGGATAGGCAGGGGGAGTCTGGTGCAGGAAAGGTCAGTGTCAGGCCTGGGAACCACTTCAGCTATGGGACAAGGAGACCAGAGTCGCCCTCGCGTTCTCCTTCCTGATCTGGTGTCTGCTGGGATCCCTGGCTTCATGAGTCTGCTGCCTTATTGCATCTTAGGCTGCAGGGAGCAAAAGGGTTGGATGCAGGACCCTGGAGCCCAGAACGAGAACTGCAGGATGCAGACACTAATAGCAAGCCATGTACCAGTTGTCTCTTTTGCAAATCAGGATACCAGCAGAAGTTACCTGACAGCACTGCTGCCGTGTGTGAGGTCGGTTGCTCCGGAGGCAGTTGGGATGAAGTTAATGGCCATGTGTTCTTTTGAGGTGGGCTCTGTAAGGGAGATTCTGAGTGATTCGCTAGCTTATTCACACCGCCCTCACCCAGACGGCAGAGACGACTCAGTGCTTGCTCAGGAGAGTCCAACTCAGAGCATCACTTTCGTCTTGATCCCAGCATCTCCTGGGCACTTCTGTGCTGCCATCTCAGTGTGCATCCTATGAGCATGTCTGTGAACACAGGTCTATGCGCACAGATCTCTACATACGTCTTTATGTACACATAGCTCTCTGGGTATCCAGGCTTTGTATATGTCTCTGAACAAGTCTATGTATCCAGGTTTTTGTGAGTACATGTCTCTATGTACATGTCTGTGAGTGTACATGTGTGCAGAGGTCTGTGTATGTACATGTTTGTGTTTGTACATGTCTGTATGCAGCTCGGTCTTTGTGTGTACATGTCTCTGTACGTCTGTTTGTATCTAGGTCTTTGGGTATGCATCTTTGTGTGTATGTGTTTGTTTATGTATATAGGTCTGTGTGTACATTGTGTGTATGTGTGTGTGTGTGTGTGTGTGTGTGTGTGTGTGTGTGAGTGTGCAAGTGTGTATGGAGGTGAGAACTTGTGGGAGTTGGTTCTCTCCATACCATATGGGTCCTGGGGATCAAACTCGGTGCCAGACAGACATTTGCCCCTTTAGCCATCTCTTGCCCCCTTAGCTGCCTCTTTGGCTTTCTTCTAGGTTTTTGTTTTTTTTGGTTTTTCAAGACAGGGTTTCTCTGTGTAGCTTTGTGCCTTTTCCTGGAACTCACTTGGTAGCCCAGGCTGGCCTCGAACTCACAGAGATCTGCCTGCCTCTGCCTTCCGAGTGCTGGGATTAAAGGCGTGCGCCATCACTGTTCAGCCTCTTCCCAGGTTTTTATGTATATATAGTTACATGTGTTTGGGGGTACAGGGCTTGCTCCAGAACAGGATGACCTGGCGTGAAGGACCCTATGGCAGGGCCCCTGCTTCTTTTCTTATGTACAACCTTGACCAGCCTTGGTCACTTTGGAGCCTAATTGTGGCTCAGGCAAAGAAAGAGCAGTTCTCTGCAGGCAGTCAGGATTCTGGTATAGGACACTGTGAGGGGTCATTCCTGCCAGCCAAGCTCCCTATTGAAGGGCAGCTGGGGTCGGCCTGCCTTTAGACAGGAGGAACCATGTAACTAGGCATTGTTACTTTATTTTATTTTCCGTCTTATGTATGAAGCAATTGGTTTGGTCTTCATGTCTAGGCTCCCTACTTTAATCATCTTCCTGAAAGGAGGAGGCTCAGGAATGCAGTCTGACCACCTCAGAAGAGGGTGTCAGATTCCTTGGAGCTGGAGTTACAGGCCATTGCCCTATATGGGTGCTGGGAACTAAACTCTGGTCCTCTAGAAGAGTAAACAAGCATTCTTAACCCCTGAGCTGTTTCCCCAGCTCCTGCTTGGTGGTTTTTTGTTTTTTGTTTTTTTTGTTTTGTTTGTTTGTTTTTTTTCGAAATAGGGTTTTTCTATGTAGTCCTGGCTGTCCTGGAACTAGCCCTGTAGACCAGGCTGGCCTCAGCTGGCCTCAGATTGACAGAGATCTGCCAGCCTCTACTTCCAGAGTACTGGGATTAAAGGCTTGTTTGTTTATTAAGAAAAGGTCTTTGTATGGCTTTGAATTTAATTAAGTCTTACCGTCTGTCACCCAGGATCCAAGGCTGCAGGTGTATACACCACACACCGTCTGCTGCCCTCCTGATTCTTAAAGGATGCTCCAGAGTCCTCATGTCTAGGCAAGAGCCTCTGAGCTTCCTGAGCCCCCCTTTTTTAAGGGAGAGGGGCCATGATTTCTGCCTTGGCTTGGTCAAGGTTGGCAAAATCAAGCCATAGGAATATGGTGAGACACACTGGCAAGCAGCAGGTTTTGGTCTGTCGTTGCCTCCTGACCTGCCTTTGTCTCTGAACTTGGAGTTCCGCTTGGTCTAATTGAAAGTGAGACTTGGTTGGGCCAGTACCTTGACCTGTGTGGGTCTCCTCTGCCTAGTGCAGTTTGATTCAGGGTGTTTTCCGACTGTCAGCTGGGTGGTACCAGGGTCTGTAGAGATGAAGTACAGTACCCTCAGTGGAAAATAACGGCGCACACACTGCACGTGGCCGTCATTTCATGAAGCTGGTTGGCATTTGTAAAAAAAAAGAAAAATTTGAAAACGTGTGTGTGTGTGTGTGTGTGTGTGTGTGTGTGTGTGTGTGTGTGTGTGTGTTTTCTCCTGTGATGGAGCTCCTTGGATGAGGTACTCTGGGGGTCTCTCACAGCCCTGATCCTTCCTGCATGTCCGAGCCGATCTGCTACTGGAGACCAGCCTGTAAATGAGCCCCTTTCAAGGCCAAATTCTGCCTAGAGCTCTTGACAAAATTCTGGGAAAGAGCTACATTCTTGACGAGGAATAAACCATGTTGAGTTGGGTTAGGCAGGATGTGACGTCAAGCCCCTGAAGTGTGCCGCGTCTGTGACTGACTCATTGTGAGTTCAGCCATGACAGAGACGTACAGATGACTTAAGGAGCCGCTGTGGGGGGAGGGGCTGCCTGTCTCGGGTGCCAGCAAACACTGGCACAGGGACCTTGTATTCTCTGCAGTGGTTCTGGGTTAGGCCTTACAGGGACGGGGTAGGACAGTAATGTCAGCCAGACCTGCCACATCCTCCTTACCTTGAAAGTGTTTCTCAAGTCACTGCAGGGGGCAGGGATTGCCCGGAGGCCCAGAGTCTCCTGTGAGTTATCAGCTTGCTGACTGCTGCGTCTGATTTCTCCTAAGACATTCTCTGTCTCCCTCCCTTTCAGGGATGGTGCTCATGATCAGAGTTCACTCTAGTAGTTGCTGGAGGCTGTTGGGGCTGTCGCTTGTGTCTTAGAAACAAAGATTAGGGTATGTCTTACAGTAGGGTGGAGGGGGTATGGTGACACTGATTCCCTGTGGTCCCGGAGGTCTGCAGTCTGGCCTTCGCTTACACATGTAGTCACACTGGACAGTGAGGTGCGGCAGATGGTGTGGCTATGTCAGTCTGCAAGGCAGATCTCAGGGCTTGCTGGTTGGCCAGTCTGGACAAATACCAGCTCTGGATTCAGTGAGAGACTATCAAAAAGTAAGGTGGAGGTTGGTAGAGCAAGATGCTGGACATTGGCCTCTGTCACAGACGCCGCCTTGCCTCCACCCACCAGGCATACTTATATACAGAGCAGCAGAGAGAGAATATTTTATTGAACTTGATTCCTGGACTTTTGACCTTTAGGAAAGGAAGATTAGACCCTCCCCACTTTCGATCAGTTCAGGGCAGGCAGTATTCAGCACCCACCTGTGTTGACCAGCAAGGGCCCACAGGTGACCAGCATCCCAAGACCTGCCGGAATAGAAGAAGGCAGCTGTATGGGGAAGTGGCTCTGTAATTCAGCTTTAAAAAATTTAGTAGCTCAGTGCTAATTTGCCTAGTATGTATACGGCTCTGGGTTAGAATTTTCAGCACCACCCCAGAATAAAGTTAAAAGATTTACAAAAATGAAAAATTTTATTTAACTATCACTAAGAGAAAACAATGTTGCTGAAGGTCTGTTGGGTTCCAGGTAGAGTGACCTTCATTTAGTTTAATTATTTATAGATAGGGTCTTGTCTTGGAACTTGCAATGGATACCTGGTTAGCCTCATTCACAGATCTACCTGCCTCTGCCTTTTTTTTTTTTTGGGAGCTGAGGATCGAACCCAGGGCCTTGTGCTTGCTAGGCAAGCGCTCTACCACTGAGCTAAATCCCCAACCCAGCCTCTGCCTTCTGAAGGGCAAGTGTTGAAGGTCTGAGCCTGAGCTGCCACCAGGCCCAGGGCGCCCTTGTTTTCCGACCCTGGACTGCATTGCTCAGCAGTCATGATGTGGACTTGGAGACCAGCGTTCTGCACTTTCCCACTGAGACAGTGGCATATAATTAAAATGTTCGAGTATGGTTATTTTTCTGCATTGGTTTTCAGCAAACCATGCTCACATGCTTGAGGAGAGAAAAACCCTCTCTCAGCAGAACCAAGGGGAAGGAAGGAACCTCACTGTCTGAAGGGCTCCGAGTTGCCCCCATGCGTGCGTGGGCAGCCGCCAGCAAACTGGGAGAAGCTGCTGTCTGCGTGAGGGCACTGCTTGTGTACACGTGGGAACAGCTCCCAGAGAAAGCACCTATCAAACCTGAGGGAGAGGGGAGGGGCCAGCTGCCCCACTCTGCTTGGCGGCGGGGCGTATCTCTTCCTGGAATAACTTGCTTCCCTAAAGCTCCTGGACTGAGCGAAGGCTCATTACATGCAGGTGAGGCCTCTTGTGTGATCTCACTGTGCAAATATTGAACCAATTAAAAGCCAAGCCAGAGGCCAGTATAGATGACTTATCTGTAGCTCCAGCCCCGCCTGCTACCTGTCTGGCCTTCGCTCTGGGCCAAGGCTGCCTAACCTGTTGTTGGAGCCCCTTTCTCTCCTTTTCCTTGCCCCTTCGACCCCCTTCTCCCTCTTCTCTCCTCTCTCCCTCCGTCCCTTTGTCCTGAGACTTAGCGGGAGTTGCCTTTGGAATGGTCACTCAGGTCTGCTAGGATCCCAGAAGACACACTGAATATTTTGAAAAATTCTGGTTCTTCCCACAGCATTGACTTGGGGACCCCGTCTGTAAAGAAGACCAGAGGAAACAGTTCTGCACCCCTGAAAATGAGCAGAGCAGCAGAGGTTCTAGGGCAGGACTGAGCTGGGCCCAGGAGAAGAGGGCAAGGATAATTCATACCACAGTGCTCAGAAAGGGCTGCTTGCTGGGTGAGGGCCATGCCTGGGGCTTGGAAGACTCAGTCAGCTGGAAATGGGACGGGGTATACAGCTGCTCTGTGGGTATGATGTGAGGAAGGACTCTCTGGGGTGCTGACCGCTGGTGTCTAGCGTGGATGGAAGAGGAAAGATTGTCAAAGGCATTGGGCGATGGGTTGGGCTCCAGAGGCCTGTGTGGGCAGTTTGTCCTTAGGGTGGACCGCTGTGCTGCTGCTGGGAGTGGCTTCTGTTGCCTTCTGCCCTGATTGATTCATTCATTTAGAAATGGTTCTCAGCCGGGCGGTGGTGGCGCACGCCT
>CABHPR010119478.1:0-13279 GCA_902168415.1 Peromyscus melanophrys
TCTCTCTCTCTCTCTCTCTCTCTCTCTCTCTCTCTCTCTCTCCCTCTTATTTTTTATTTACTGTTCTTTTTTCTCATGAAGCTGGATGGATAGGGATGTGGGAAGGATCTTGGAACAGTTGTGGGAGGGGAAAGAATGCGATCAAAATATGTTGTATGAAAAGAGTCATTAAGAAAAACCACAGTGAAAACCATAGTTAATGGAGTAGGATTTGAGACCTTAAGAGAACCAACTAAGTTCTTGAAATCAGAAAATGGAAAGTGTATAATAGTTCCTCATACACATTTCAGAAAATTACTAATATTTTCTTTTATCTATTTAACAGCTTTATTTATGTAGGACTGGCATAGAATAACACACATACTTACATAACCTAGAATCTCTATGACATGGCTAGATGATTTAATCTTATGGGTCTATTGTTGCATATGGGGTCCATCATTGTCCCAAATGTTCTTTATGTGGCCCATGGCTGTGATTTCAATCTCTAAAATATTTTTGCTTGGTCATTTTGTCTCTTATTTCATTGGATTGTTTCTTTGCATTTGCTTGAAGTTCACTGAGCTTCCTTAAAACAAATCCTTGCTAAGAGCAGGTAACCATTACAAAATGAACTCCGTGGTTTTTGTATGTGTGTGTTTTGCTTCATTTTGTTTGATATGTATTTTTGTCTCTTTAGAGGAGTTATGGGAGCAGAAAGAATGTGATCAAAATTATTGTGTAAAAAAGCCAATAAAAAAATAAAACCAGAGGTAATGCTATAGGTAATGGTAAAGGTGAGAATGCTTTCCCCTAAGACAATGAATAAGACATGGAAATTTGATATCATCTTTAGAGAACATTGACAAGAAATTCTGACCAGTGCAATGGGATAAGAATAAAATTATAAAAGATATCCAGACCAAAATAACTTTCTTTGTGTTTGCAGATTGCATGACACTAAACAGAAAAACTACTAGACCTTAAATGAGTTCATCCAGGATGCAAAATACAAGGTCTACAATTCAAACTTGATTGTCTTTATGTTAACAGTCATATATGGTAAACTAAAGTATAAAATATATTTAACAATAAGATAAAATGTTAAGTACTTTCTTTGTGACAAAGCTGATAAGTCATTGGATTTCCCAAATGAATCTAAAATATTGTTGAGAGAAAGTAAAGTTTTAAATAAATCGAGAATTAGTCATTGTTTACAACATCAGAAAGCAGGACATGAAGATGTCATTCTTCCCCAAACTGATCCATAAAGTCAATGCATTTCCAACCAAATTATGAGAGCTACTTTCTATAGAATGTGGCAAGCTAATGATTGTAAAATTCCTATAAAAAGAGAAGAATCTGTGGGAGGTTCACATTTTCAAAAGAAAAACAAAGTTAGGGTCAGCTAGCAGTACTTGGTTTCAAAATATATTATTTTTTTAATTAAGAAATTTTTTATTCATTTTGAAAGTATATTATAAAGCTACCATAATGAAGAGAGTATGGTATTGGCATAAAGGTGTATAATGAATTTATATAAGGATGAAATTCATGGCACAAATGTATTTCTGGAAAGTTGATTTTTAACAAACCTTCAAGAAAAAGCTTGTGGGAGCAAAATTATTTTTAACAAATGTTGGTGGCATAATTGCAAATAAGTGAACTTTGAGTTGTATGTTGCATTGCAAATATAAAACTTAAGTGAAATGCATCAGAGAGTCAAATGAAAAATATTGACTTATAATGTTTATTTATTTAAAGTTTTTTCATAAAATATATTTTGATCATATTATTACCCTTCCCTCAACTCCTCTCAGATCTTCTTCAGCTTCATGTTTGTTTTCTGTCGATCTCTATCTCTCTTTCTCAAAAACAAAAACAAAAAACAAAAAATGTGAACCAAAACAAACAAAAAATCCAGTAAGACAAAACAAAAACAAAAACAAAAAATATGAAGTACATTTTGTGTGGGTTAACTCTTCCCAGACATGAGACCAGTCTAGGAGTTTGGTTGATCTATCCATTGTCATTTCATTGGAGAAAACTAATTTTCCCTCTCGTTGCAACTATGAATTGCAAATAACTTCTTGGTAGGACTTTTTGCCTGTTTTCCCTTCTCTATGTGGTGTTTTGTTTGGCTTGAAATTGTGCAGGGTTTTTACAGCTGTCACAGTGTCTGTAAGTTCATATGTGTATCAGCACAGTTGTATTTGGAAAATGCTATTTCCTTGGAGTAATCTACTGCTTGTGACTCTTACAATCTTTCCACTTCCCCATCCACAAAGATCCTTGAGCCTTGAGGAGAGGGGTTTGATAAAGACATTCAATTTAGGGGTGAGTGCTCCAAAGTCTCTCACTCTCTACACATAGCCCAGTTCTGGGTCTTTGTATTAATTACTATCTACTACAAGAAGAAGATTCTCTAATGAGAGTTGAGTGAGGCACTAATCTATGGATACAGTACTATGTCATCAAGAGTTATTTTATTGCTATGTTCTTTTAGAAAAATAATAATACTAAGTTTTCTTGTAGGTCCATGACCTATCTAGTCTCAGGTTGTTGGTCACCTTAGCAGTGTCAGGTATGGGTTAAATCTCATAGTGTAGTTCTTAAATCCAATTTAAAAAGTGGCTGATTATCCCCATAACATTGATACCACCACTGCACCAGTATAGTATGTCTTGCTATTGTAGTTCACAGAGTTTTTAGCTGAGTGGCATTGATGATTACTTTTCTTCTCCTGTAGTGAGCAGAATACACTCCAGAATCATGAATGACAGAATGAAACCTCTGGTTAGGCACCAGTTCAAATTCTCCATGTTTCATGACATAAGTAGATGTTGACTTCAGCAATATGACCCTACAATCAGGCTGTAGAAAGCAACCAACAACCTGGAAATAGCCTGTGATGTTTGAGGGCATTCTATGAAACCCCTTTGGCCAATGGCTCAACAAGATGCAACCAATTCCTGGCACTGGAAGTTTTACTTGGTGGCATAAGATATCTAGTTAGGGCATTGTCTCCCCCATTATAGGGTCACTTCATTTAAATTCATTCTATATAAGTATGTATTTTAGGAAGCTTTTATAGTAGTATGTTTCCACATGATTTTTTAAAGGTCTTTAATATTAGTCGTCCCTCTCCATATTTTCTCATTTATCTTGCTTTCCCAACCTCTTCCCCATTTAATCTTCTGATTCTAGTTTCCCCTTTATCACTCAACAATGTTGTATTCTATTTCTCCTGCCTTGGGATATCCCCTTATCCTCTTGATCCCTTATTGTGTATCTAATATCTGTGGTTATTCAGATTATAGCACACACATAAAAAAGCTGAAGAGCTAACATTTACATATCATAGAAAATGTGCAACATTTGTCGTTTGGGATCTGGGTTACCTCATTCATTATGATTGTTTCTAGATCCATACATTTACCTGAAAATTTCTTAATTTCATTTTTCTTAGCATCTGAATAATATTCCATTATACAAATGTAGCATATTTTCATTATATATCTAGGCTGCTTCTACTTCAAGCTATTATGAACTCAGCAGCCATTAACGTGAGTGAACAAGTATCTCTGTAATAAGCTGTAAAAATCCTTGAGGCAGGTACCTATTGGTAAAAATATTAAGGCAACTCCACGTAGTTAAAAGGGAGGTTTATTTTGTGGGGTAACTTACAAGTGAAGGGATAGGTTACATGGTCTGGGAAAGGTGTAGCACAGTCCGGTGGTGTTCTCTGGAAAACTCTGCTTGGTCTACCTCCAGCGTCCACGGTCCAGGAACCAAAAGCGCCGGCCCATCAGGATCTCGGGTCTTCAGGGGTCCTGTCTCAGCTCCACCTTGTAGGAATGACAGTTACTCAATGTGGGTGGTACTTCCAGGTCAAAGCTGGAACAGCTACCCACTACAGGTACCAAAGAGTGGTATAGCTGGATCTTGTGGTATATCAATTTTCAGCTTTTGGAGGAACCTGCATGATGATTTCCATAGTGGCTATAGCTGTTTACACCTCCACCAGCAAGGAATAAGTATCCTCTTTCTCCACATCCTTGCTAGTACCTGATGTCATTTGTTTTTATTAATCTTAGCCATTCTGACTGAAGTAAGATGAAATCTCAAAGTAGTTTTACTTTGTGTTTCCCTGACAGCTAAGGATGTTAAACATCCCCTTAAGTGGTTTTCAGTCATTTTTTTCATCTTTTCAGAAATCTGTTTATTTCTATAATCCATTTTTAATTGGGTTATTTGATTTTTTGATGCTCAGGTTTTTGGTTATTTGTTTGTTTTGTTTTTATTTTTGTTGTTGTTTTGTATATTCCACATACTAACCCATTGTCAGGTATGTAATTGGTCAAGTTTTTCCTATTCTTTTGGCTGCTGCTTTGCCTGAATGGTGGTGTTCTTTGCTTTACAGAACTTTCTAGCTACATGAGGTCCCATTTATTAATTATTGTTCTTAATGCCTGCATAATCGGATCCTGTTCATCAATCTTCTATCCTACCTTCAAATGCAGCAATGATCAATCAAGTGATTCTCATGTCATACCATTCTGAAATTTTTTTCTACCTGTCTGTCACACATTTAAAGATCTTTGAAATTACATTGGTCAGATTACATTATAAGCCAGGATAATTGTCCCTGTTTCATAAATTGCTGCTCTTTCTCTTTAGTACTTGCTCTGTTGCTAAGCCAAGGCTTCATAATGAATCATTTGCAACTCCCCCTTACTGTTCTTATATCATTTGTCTGGTATTAATTTGGTTTACTATGATTATCCATTCCATTCTGAACCTAGCTGCACAGAATGACTGCCTAATCTTCAAGGTAAGGACCAAGTTGTTTGGTTTGGACACTAAATACCTGTAGTTAGTGGAGAGTCTCACAAGTTAAGGGCTCACTCCCGAAAAACTACTCCCACTTCAAATGTTAGCCATAAGTAAAACAAACTCACCCATACTTCTACCTAGCAAGCTCCAAATTCAAGGGATCCCATAATCCTTTTGAGGTTTAATGCTTCATTATGTGCTATGTTGATGCTTACCATTTTATTAGGAATTACAAAAAATGAACACCCACATGAAGACATACATAAGGCAAGGTCTTAAGGATGGGAGTGATAGAAAGCCTCTAATACTATGTTTGTGGAATCCCGGAATGTCACTTTTTCGATACATTAATATGTCCAGTACCAAGCTCCATTGCATAGGCATAGTTAGTTAAATCATTAGCCACACAATCATATTCAGTCTATAGCCTCCCCAACTTCCATGAAAGGTTTCCTTTTAGCTCTAATCTTCTAATTATGTTGCTAGGTTTTTTGGCAACCACCCTGTACCCTACCAACTTTGACTCTTTAATTAGCGTAGCAAAGACAGTCCTATAACTCAGGCCCAAGCCCAAGTACATTATTTATTATGCCATACTCTCTATGTTAGCAACATTGGAAGATTTTATTTTCTCTGATGGCCTTTAAAATAGAACCACATAAAAAACTGAATCACTTTTCAGATGTGGTGTAGTCAGTCAGAGGAAATACTTGTCTACAATTATTCTTTGATTTTCCTTGGACTGTATTGTCTTCAAAAATATTTAGAGAAAAATGAGAGATGGGAAGAAGAGGAGGGGAGGGAGGAAGATGAGGACAAGGAGGGGTAAAGGGGATGGGAAGTATGAAGGAAGGGAGGAAATTCTCAATGTAGTACAGAAAACAGATACATGGGCCAATCACTTTAATATGGTCTGAGAGGTCATGGAACCTTCGTGGAGAATGGATTATGTCTAGAAGGATGAGTGTGAGGCAAATAAAGAAAAGTAAGAAGTTGGTTCCAGGCAGAGGTCTCATCTCAAACAGTAAACTGGTTAAATAGACAAACAATCCTTCTTGGTGTCCATCACTTGCTTCCTTCTTATCCCTTCTTTCCAGTCTTTTTCCTGTGGCTTTAATTTCCTTTCCATACAGTTGTATCCAAAAGGGAATGCTCCATCGTCTTTCAGAGAACTCCCTAACTACAAGCCTTCTTGACCTCTGTCTTACCTTCTTCCAGTGCAGGGCATAGAAGTAAGCAAAAATATTCCTGGGGTATTTGCATATAGTTCTCCTGCTCAGATATTCAATAACTTCTCATGGAAAGTACAATTTGTTATGTGTCAAATCCTTCTTTAAAAAGCCCCTCCTTACTGAATTTCCTTCAGTCCTTGCTACTGTCTACCATGAATTCTTTCTTTCAGTCAAGTAATGTTATTTCCTGAGTTAGCAAATATTATTTGTTCACCCTTGTCTCCAAATGGTTCCACATGCCAAGAGTCTCTTCTAGTGCCTTTCTCCTCCTCTCTGAAAATTGCTGGTGATAAATTAAACCCATGACATAAATAGAGCCCATGGTAGTAAGCAAAATCAAGTAGCCCCCTGCAGCCTAGACTAGGTAGAACTATCTCATGTGGGCAAGGCCATCACAAATTGGGAGCTTTGGGGCTAGCTTTGATCCCGAGGTCCCTTGAGATCTCAAGGAAATAAGAACTCATGCAGTGTGGAACTTATGTGTCAAAGTCCAAGGTCTTAAGGCTATCCCAAAGAAATATTGGGTCATAAAGTTTGACTTGAGTGGTCCTGTTGGAGCCATTGTACTCATTTATACATATTTCTGCTTTTCCATTGCATTGCTCAAAATCTAGTACTCACCATCATTTCCTTTTATCCTTACTTGAAGAAAGCAGAGTCCAGTGATCACATGTTACAGTATGAAGCACTAATCTGGTATATTTCATGGGAAGATGCCACAGAGTTGCATGGAATCGCTGCTACTTAGTGGCTACATTATCTTAGGCACCTCAATGTCCTTAGCTATAAAATAGAGACACTGACATTATCTGTATTAGATGCATCATGGTTGTCTGTTAACCTTCTGTAGATAAGCCTTGCCAAACAATTAGCTTGCACCAGGCCCTTTAGTGCCCTCACTGATGAAAACAATGTGCATTCTAGGACACTCCATTTGGTTGCAATTAAAAAGGTGTATTAGCAGATGGGGATGTCATTCAGAGGTAGAAAACTTGTGTAGCTTCATAAAGTCCTTGGATTGAACCCCAACACAAAAAGGTAAAATAAAATATGCTTTATATAGCTCTTAAAACTAAAAATATATTTCAGAAAGGACTGTTTTTGACCAACAAGTCTTTCTCAGATGTCTAGAGGGAAGATAGTCTACCATGGTCTTGTAAGGCTGGTTCATTTCTTCTGAGGTCAATGTTAATTTAATTCTAAATGTTTTATTTATAAAGAAAGTAATATTTATATATTGAATATTCATTATGTGTAGGCATTCTAAAACATGTTTTATATATGTTACTTAAATTAAACCTTTTCATAATCTTAATTAGTAATAATAATGATGTTATTGATAGCTACAATTAAATAGTATGTATTATGAGCCAGACACTTTCATAAATACTTTATTTATATTAACTAAGTCATATAACACATCGAAGCAGTAGGTACAGCCATCACTGTTTCCCCTAGGTTTTATATCTATGTATTCAACCAAATGTGTGCTGAAATGATTTGGATGAATAATTTGCATCTTTACTGAATATGTCCATTTTTCTTGTCATTATTCCCTAAACAATACAACATAATAAGTAATAACATTTGCATCATATAAGTATCAATAACTATTTTAGAAATAACTTTTAGATTTTTTATTTTTGAAATTAAAATATCATTGCGTCGTTTTTCCCATTCCTTTCCTCCCGCCAGAAAACCATGTAAGAAGCTCCGTGCAAGTGCTAAAATGTATAGGAACATGTACGCAGATTCTGTACAAATACTCTACTATTTTAAATAAGGGACTTGCACATCTGTAGATTGGAATTTTTGCAAGGCAGCCTGGAGCAAATCTCACTAAAGATACTGAGAGGTAAGTGCACTATTGTTGGCTCACTTTACAGATGAGAAAACCTTAGCACTGAATGGTTAAGTAATTTGCTCCAGACTACACAGCTGATAAATTGTCTGACTCCAGTAAACATTTTTTAGCCATTAATGCACTGTAATGCATTTCTTATGGTTGCAGTTCTAATCTACAAAGTCTCTGAGAAAATAATATAACTACTAATGTTCTCTTACTTATGGTGATTCATCTTACATAAGGTGTCCATTTATTCATTTCCACCTTCTTATCTTTTGGAGTGATCAGTTGAGTGACATAAGACAAATTGCTTCATACCTTTAGTTCTCTATTTCCTCTCATAACAGAAATGATATCCACCTAATAGAATTATTAAAACTGTCACCCCAAGCCTATACCAACCCACTACTTAGTAGACTGTCAATAAAACCAAATGTTAGTCTTCAAGTTCTTTTTGTGCCAATCAACTAGAATCTCCCCAACAATGTTGGTGTTCTGGATCCCTGCTTCCTCTAGACTGGTCCCTGTAAGTACCTGCCTCTTTGTTTTGGTTATGCATTTTTGTTTTTTTGGTTTTTTTTCTGGAGCTGAGGACCGAACCCAGGGCCTTGCACTTGCTAGGCAAGCACTCTACCACTGAGCTAAATCCCCAACCCCCTTGGCTATACATTTTTTGTCTGTCCTCCCACAGCTCTCTAAGATTTGTTCATTTGTGCTCTTCTTATCTGGATCTTCAGTACTTTCTAGGAAAAGGTTTACATTTATCCCCTGGATCTGCCTGTGTGTGGCTGATGCACCTATCACTGAAAAGCCAAATCTTACACCTGCATCTGAATAATCCAGCCCTAGGCTACTAGACCTTTCCTAGAACAGGTTATGCAACAACATGAAAACTGTTCATCACTGAGTTCACCTCAGGAGTCTCTTGTATCAATAATGCACCCTGACCTCAACCATTGCAATGCTAATTTCCATCTCACAGCTTTTCTGCACTATTAAGCACCATCCCAAGCCATATAGCTATGAGCACCTGGGGAGACAATTTAGATGGGAGACTCCACCCATCTTTGTTCCCAAATAAAAATCACCACTGATACACATTTACTTTATGCCTTGTACAGTGCTAAGTAGTTTATATATAACCTCACTGAAACTGTCCAACAATAATTTATTAATTTTGTTCTCTATCTGTGGCAATTGAAGTGCAGAAAAGTAGAGTAACTCACCCAGGATCACACAACTAGTATGGCAGATATGGGATCAGATTTCAATCTGTGTGATTTTAAATCATTAGACATTTTATCACGGAACACTATTGCCTTCGAGCTTACACCATATCCACTCCACTAAGTGTTCAAAGGTACTGCTGTGAGTATTAATAGTTCAAGAACTATTGAAAGTATTGCCTTCTCTTTCCTGTTAACCCTAAGCACAGAGTGATTAAGTGGCTTTTTTTGCTCTTGGCTAAGCCCAGCCTTCATATATCCCTCTCTCTGGCACCATATCACCTGTGTGCTGGAAGGAAAGGGAGAAGCCATGGCAGAAGCTGGTGGGTTATCACGGTGTTCGTGGGAATCAGCCTTCTAACTCAAGAAGGCTACTAAACAGGCCACAAATTCTTACTGAAAAAACTAGGGAACTTCCAACCCCCTGCCATTATTCTGAGCCAATTCACCCATATACTTCATGGCAGGTGACCAAAGAAGAAAATTCCCCACCCTCAAGACCTCATGTGACACAACTGCCCTAAACCCTTGAATTTTATTCCTGACCTTTCTATTCATTGACATTAAAAATATTTATTTATTTGTTAAAAATCTTTTTATTTATGAAAAATATCTGTCTATCTATCTGTTTATCTGTATGTGTGTGTGAATGTAGGCACACGTGTACCTCAGCACACCTGTGGAGGTCAGAGGACAACTTTTGCTTCTCTCCAGCCATCCTGTAGGATCTTAGGATAATCAGGTCATCAGACTTGGGAGCAAGCACCTTTGTCTGCTGAGTCATCTCATGGGTCTGGGTTTCCTTTTTTTTCTCTGTGCCTTGTGTATCCAGGTAGACCTGCTTGGAACTGCTGAAGTGTTTCTTGCTCATAGCATTGCAGTCGTCTCTCGGGCTCACCACATTCAGTTTTTGCCCCTCTCAGCACTAAGAACAAGCATCCCTTGCTTTGTCTGACTGATTCAAGATTCTGCCCCTAAAAACTCTATTCTGAAAGTGGCTGGCTAATATCAGCACTGTTTCAGCCCTTGAGGTAGGCGAGTGGGAAGCAGAAAGAGACTCTGAGAAATATACACAGCTAATGTATCATGTTTGTATAAATTCTCCTTCCTAGTTCACTTTTCCCCCAGTGTCCAGGGGTTACTAGTTCCAGGAACCCCCTTGGACATCACAATCAGTGAATGTTCAAGCCCTGCTTAAAAATGCTATGATATTTGCTAATGCATATGCTTCCGTGTTTTACAGTGCCTCAAGATTACTTGTAACAGCAAATATAATGTAAATGTTACATAAATAGCTGCTGTACTATATTGTTTCAGGGAAAATTACAAGAAAAACGTTTATCCCTGATCACTGAGGGCACAGTCATCATAAACCTAATTATACTGCATGTACATCCAGTATGAGTTGAACAATGATTAATCAAGTGAAGCAGAAAAATGAAGCTCTGTGAAATGCTGGGAGATTCAGTGTGCCTAGATAGAGTTGGCATAGTGTTCAGCACCCAAAAAGTTCAAATTTGGCTGATTTGAAATGTTCACAAGTTTCTTTTTTATTATTTTTGGCCTGAGATTGGTTTATTCCATGGACCTAGAACCCTCCTGTTCTGGTTTGAATAGGAAATGTCCCCAAACAGGTTCATGAGATGTTTGTGTGTGTGTGTGTGTGTGTGTGTGTGTGTGTGTGTGTGTGTGTGTGTGTGTTGTTCTGAGGATTGCACCCAGGGCCTTATACATGGTATGTATGCACTCTTACACACTCCACTAACTGAGTTATACCTTTCAGGATTATACTCTACATTAGCGGTTCTCAACCTTCCTAATGCTGTGACCCTTTAATACAGTTCCTCATATTGTGTGACCCCCAATCATAAAAATTATTTTCATTACTACTTATAACTGTAATTTTGTTACTTTACTAATTGTAATGTAAATATCTGATATACAGGATATCTGATATGCGACCTCCAAAGGAGTCACAACCCACAGGTTGAAAACTACTGCTCTAAATGCTTGTGGTTGGTTCTTAGTTTTTGTTTGTGTTTGCTTTTGCAGTGCTGTGGTGTTGGTGTGGGCAGTGGGAGTGGGCTGTCGGTTCTTTAGAGGTGAGACCTAGCTGGCAGAAGCAGATCAACAAATGCAGGCCTTTGAAGGTTTATAGCTTGGTCTCTAGCTATAGCATTGTTTTCTGCCTCCTGTCTGCTGTGATGTGAATATCTTCCTCCACATGCTTGTACTGCCATAAACTAAGTGGTTCTTCCCCGTCTTAAACATTAGGGCAGATTAAAACCTTACGTTAGCTATTATGGTCACGGCAGTGCAAAGGTCACTAACATACCAGTCGTATAAATAGCCAGCTATATATCCTGAACCCTAGTCTCCTTCATTATTAATAAACTTTTTGTAGTCCACCTATCCATCCTACAAAATAAGCATGGGACAGATACTTCAGGATATGTACAGCTATACCATATTCTCTAAACTATAAATTACAACACATATACTCATTCTATAAATGTGATATTGGCAACAGCAATGGAATATTTGAATTTATGACTGCCCTATAAATCTTTGCAATAGCATCATCATGTTTATATAGTTTGATGAAAGAATGCCTTACATGCCTGTATACTCAAAAAGATGTATATGATAGGCTGATGTATTCATAACACCCTACTACACACTGCCTTTTCTTTATACACTGGGCAGTCTTTGCCTTCAGTTCTTCATATTTGTCCTACTTGTTCACACTACACAATGAAAGCTACAACAGTTCCCCAGTATTTCATGGATGTATGTTTCCAGACTTTTGTTAAGTACCTGAAAACATGTAGAAGGAAACCCTACATATGCTGTGGTTTCACCTGTACGAAACTGAAGTTGATGCCTCCCAATATCTCTACTAAGTGCCTGACATGCACTATGAATGTACCTTTTGCATTTGGGGTGGGGGAATGACAGAAAAACTAGCATTAATTTCTCTTTCCATATTTACAACTTCAAACATGGGAAATTCATTCTTACCTCAGGAGAAACGCCAATGTACAACTCTTTCTTCCTTTATTAAGTCAAGAATCTTTTATGAGTTCACTGTAGCTGGAGAATTTCTCTCCAGCTCCCTTTAAGTTCCGCCAGTCCTGGAACCCACTTATAAAATAAACACACAGACCCTTACACTATTTAAACTGCTTGGCCATTAGCTCAGGCCTATCATTGTCTAGCTCTTACTCTTATATTTAGCCCATTTCTATTAATCTTTACTTTGCCACGTGGCTCGTGGCTTACTGGTACTTTACATCTTGCTTGTCCTGGTGGCGGCTCCAGGCAGTCTCTCCCTCAGCCTTTCTGTACCCTCAGTTCTCCTCTCTGTTAGTCCCGCCTATACTTCCTGTCTGGCTACCGACCAATCAGTGTTTATTTATACAGAGCGATATCCACAGCAGTTCACATACAGGAGAAGCGCTGCACTCTGCTTATCCTTGATGTATCCAAATAGTCAACCAAACTGTTCTTGTATTTTAAGGCTATTGTTAGATAAAGGTTATGTTAAGTAAGGGTTATTTAAATAAAGTGCTGCAATACTGAAAATGTTGATCTGATGACTGAGATGACTCCTAAGTGACTGATGGGTAAGTGTTGTATACAGCATGAGCATGCCTGACAATGAGATGCTTCACATCCCAGACAGGACAATGAGAAGTGCTGCAATGTTTCATGAGTCTTCTCAGAATAGTACATGCATTAAAATTTCCAGAACTTTCCAATTAATACTTTTAGACAGAGATTGATCATAGTTGACAAATGTCAGAAAGCAAAAACCCTAGCTAGAAGGGTAAAAATATATTTCCTTTTGTGCCAAGCCTTTTTTCTGTCCTTGAGAATGAATGTTCTGTGTTTCTCCAGACCATACTCTCAACAGTACTTCTTTAAGTATGTGTCCATGACTTTTTCACTCACAGTGACATGATCGCACCCACTGGACTCATTGTAGCCAGCACTTGTTCAGATTACATTTTTGCCTACCTTTTGTTTCTACTTCTACCATTAGAAAAACAAATTCTGCCGGGCGGTGGTGGCGCACGCCTTTAATCCCAGCACTCGGGAGGCAGAGGCAGGCGGATCTCTGTGAGTTCGAGGCCAGCCTGGGCTACCAAGTGCTGGGA
>CABHPR010119479.1:0-45252 GCA_902168415.1 Peromyscus melanophrys
ACAAACAGGTATAAATTGCCATATGAGTGCTGTGAATTGAACCTGGATCCTCCGGGAGAGCAGCCAGTGCTCTCAATTGCTGAGTCATCTCTCCACCCCCAATGTAAACCTTATTATAATTATTTTTTACATAACAAAATTAAATGGCAGCAATTGAAGATGAATTTTGAAAAAGACTTTTTGCAAAAAGGAAAACTAGAAAGACCTAAGTCTTTTAATAACAGCAGGTATTATTTGCATTTATGTGTCTTTATTAAATAACCTCATAAGCATATGTATTCATTTTATAATTAGCATTGAGAACTATGGAAATTAAATTTATTTTCTCTAAAACTTAATAGCATGTCAGTAATTCTTCATATCTTTGTTACAAATAAAATAGTACCTAGTCTCTTCATTTGGTTTCATTTATTTTTCCCTCTCCCTCCTACCCTCTTCCCCTCATTTTCTTCTCTCCTTCCTTCCCAGTCTGCCTTTCTTCCATTTCCCCCTTCTCTTCTCCCCTGCTCCTTTCCTCCTTCCTTACCTCCCTCTTCCCTCCCTCTCTTCTTTCATTTTAATTTATTGAGATAAAGTTTTTCTATATAGTCTAGACTGTCCTTAAACTCACAATGTTCCTGCCTCAGGTTCCCTGATGCTTTGATTATTGGCATTTACCACCACCCTCAGTTCCTACAGTATGCATTGTACATTTTCTATTTATTTTATAGTTTTTGATTCAGACAGGACTTTGAACATATGTCTATTTCTAAAAAGTATATTTTTCAATAAAATAATTCCCAGGTGGAATAAATATGTGTATTTTTAACTGATGCAATTGATTCTTTTCAAATTGTGTGACCATCTATTTAAACCATGGCAATACAGCGAAATATTTACTGATTGAATGGATGACAAGTACATTCTTTCAAGATGAATATGCAGCAATTAAGCCTACTTACTATACTACACATTTCATCTCTCAGATTTCTGGCTGTAGGTACCATGAAATTCATTCTTTCTTGTTCTGGAAGGTTTTCAGCCTGTAGGCTATCTGTTCACATAGAGATGACTTTGTGATGGTAGGTAAGAGCCTGGGAACTGTTCATAATCTGTGTGGGTAAATCAGTGTGGGTAATTGGATGCTATGATCCCTGGTTCAAGGGCCTTTTCCCCAACATCCTTGGATAACCCTGTCCCTGATCTGTTTGGTTCTAACTCCGTATATGATGGGGTTGAGCATGGGAGGAACTAGAAGATAGACATTAGCAAATATTATGTGTACAATGCGAGGCACGTGGTGGCCAAAGCGGTGGGTAAGAAAAGTGAAAAGGGCTGGAATATATAAGGTTAAGATTACACCAATATGAGAAGCACATGTACCAAAAGCTTTGAGACGGGCTTCACCTGAGGGCAATCTCAGCACAGCTTTCAGAATCATCACATAAGATACACTGATGACAATTAGATCAAAGCTAGCCACAGAGAAAGCCACAAAGAGCCCATATCCGCGATTGATTCTAATGTCAGCACACACCAACTTGAGTACAGCCATGTGTTCACAGTAGGACTGAGGAATAACCTTGTTGGGACAGAAGGGCATCCTGGAGATCATGAAGCAGAAGGGGCTCACCCACAGCAGCCCTCTGACCATCACAGCTGCTCCAAGTTTGATGACTACAGATGTGGTCAGGATGCTGGAATGTCGGAGTGGGAAGCAGATAGCCACATAGCGGTCCAAGGCCATAGCCATGAGCACCCCTGACTCCACAGAAGAAAAGGCATGTATAAAGAACACCTGGATGAGGCAGGCATGGTATTCAATCTTATGATCATGAAACCAGAGTATGGCCAGCATTTTGGGTTGTGTGGAGGTGGACAGGACCAGGTCAGTGGTAGCCAGCATAGCCAGAAAGAGATACATGGGGCCATGCAATGTGTGGTCAATCCGTATTATGTGTAGGATAATGATATTTCCAGTCACTGCCACAATATACATGACACAGAATGGAAAGGCAACCCAATACTGATAATCCTCCAGTCCTGGAATTCCAAGCAAGATAAAAAATGTAGCATGAGAAGAGCTGTTTCTTGAAGCCAGCACAAAGGAATGGGTCATCTTTTCTTTGCAGTGAAGTTAATCTTCTCTCTGAGTATTATAACAGTCAAGGGTGATTATTTGCAATTGTGTAATATTACAATTTATTTCAATAACAAATTATAGTAAAATCATCTTTTACAATAAATAATATTTTGTAACATAAAATGATGCTACTGAATATTTTATTAGTTCTTACAATAGTCAAAATATTAGAACATGTCAGGTTCAGAGGTAATTATCTCCTAAAGAAAAAATGTTTTCTTGGAAGTAGAATCTATTAAGGGCAAACTACCTTGACAAATTAGTCATAATAACATTTGTTATTCTCTATTTAACAAATCATTTGGTCTACCTTTCACACAGTTCCATTTATCTCTGTGTTGAGTTGTTTCAGCATCATTAGCTCATGGTAGGAAGGAAATATGAATTAAAGGAGCATAGTAATTTATTCTTGTATTGTCTTTGGTTATTTAGGACAGTTATTATCTTGGTTCTAGCCTGAAGAAAAAGATGAACCATCTGTATGTTGGCAAATATATGTATTATCTTTAATTAAAATCTTAGGACATTGAATATCTTCTGCTTCGTGATTGATTTATTCTCTCTTTAAATCAATGCCTTTCTCTGGTACAGTGTAAAAGAAGGCACATGCCACATGTTAATGCACATCTGCAGTTGTATTCCAACACAGACTTGCTTATACAAACAAACTGCAACCTGGGTTTGATTTGCAGACTCTAGTTTATTCAGGGATGTCCTGGGTGGTAAATTATTCATGAAGATGGTTTTGAACCTAATACTCAGCCTAGCTCTTCTGTTCTTGATAAAGAGAAGTTGGGTAAATGTATGATGAGGAAACTATTTAATGAAGACCATTATTCAGTTGTGATAGACCCATTAACTGATTCCCATTAACAATATTCTCAACTAGAGCTTTTCCTGAATTAGAATCCTTTGAGCCCTATTTGAGCTATGTTCATTATTAGTATTATGGCTGTTTCTCATACTAGAAGTTATAGAGGATGTTTTTGAGTGTCAGCTTTTATATGTTCTTGCTTAATGTTGCTTGTTTTTTGATGTCTGAGCTCTCCAAGAAATGTAACTTGTCACATAAAAACTGTAAGACTTAGATGACAGATGACTTGGTTCTTACCCAACATCTTTTTTCTTAGACTTTGCTGCCTTGTGCTCTGGTTTGAGAACCTCAGGTTTCACCTCTTTCATAATGGAAACCTTGCAAAAAGACTATCCTTATAGGCTCCCTTAAGAAATTGTTGTAAACTAACAAATATTTTATTATATAGGCCTCTAGGATCCTGAAAGGGCTTCTTCAATATTTCAAGCACACCTCATATATTTCTTTATACTCTTCATTTATAATGGTCTGAGAGTGATGGGGCTCAGATTTTAGAAGTCTCCTCTACACCAGAAAGCTAACCAACCTTTCCAGCTAATAATCATGAGATATTCCAAAACAAATACTATAAGGATTCTGTTCTTATTATGTTATCAGCCTGCGACTGTGTCCCAGCCTACAAAGCGGACGTGCGCTCCCATGCGCTCTCTCCGTATTCTCTCTCTGTACTCTCCCTTCTCTCTCTCTCTCTCTCTCTCTCTCTCTCTCTCTCTCTCTCTCTCTCTCTCTCTCTCTCTCTCTCTCCTTCCTCCTAATAAAGTTCTAAAAGGTAACCATAGCTTGTGTCATTAAATGATCTGTCAATGATCACATACAAAATTATTGTCAGAGGACATCACTCTTGGACCAGGACTTCTGTCTTCGTTGGCAGTGAATAGTTGAGAATCCTGCACCTGATGGTTCAGGCAAATTGTTGATCTGTTATGACAAAGGCTGATAGGCAGGGTGCTTAGACAGCATACTGAATTAGAGAATTTGGAGAATTCTTGCTACTTTTCTGGACTGGAGCCTCTGGATCAAGCTCTAGGTGGGGTTTTTAGTGTCTTTGGGAATGTATTGCTTTCTCTTTGATCTTTTTTCCCTCCCTCCCCCTCTCTCCCTCACTTCTTCCCTCCCTCCTTTTCTCTCTTCCTCCTTTCCTTTCTTCATTCTCTCTCTCCTCCCTCCCCGCTCTATCTCAACAGTGTCTAATATGTGTATAGTACGTAACCCAGTTGGCCTCATAAACCAGAATACTAGGATTTTAGGATTGTACAACCATTGACTTGAGATGACATTCTTATTGGCTTCTGCCCATTATTCTTAATAGAGGACTCACTTATTTTGCACAGTTTGGAGTGAGACCCCCTCCATATTGTATGGTTTAATTGGAAATACAGTTTTCCTCTTCCTCGCTCTCTAAATTATTTTTTTTAGACACAGACCACTCATGGTAAGAGACACATCTCAGTCTTTCTCATTCTATTCTGTTTGGTCTGACTTTATACTCTCAGTGTTCATTTTTCTTTTGAGAAGCAATAGAATAGCAGAAATGACCTGAGAGCTACATTTGAAATGGGAGATGTGGCCCTCAACCCATGTCTGTTTTCTCCAGGAACTATTCCTTCATGTTCGATGGAATCTATTGTCCTTACATTTAAAAATTTACCCCTGTTTCCCTTTCATTCTTAAGTAATCAACACATGAAGATTTATGAGTACAAGCTATGCTTAATGGACAGGAAGCTTGCTGATCCTTTGCCATTTTTGTTGCATGTGAAAGGATTTCATTATGACAGGAACAGTCTATCATCTGCTTTTGTTTGAAATATGGAGCTGTGCAATTTTTAGAAAAGATGAAAAGGACTTATAATTTCCCTCTTGCTCAATACCCCTTTTTCCTCTATTCTTCTATGACATATATTATTATTACTTTTTACAGGACACAACTATTATTAACATACTATATAATACTACACAATATAATCTGAAATAAAGTTATTGGTTGTCTCAACATTACAGAAAGGGTAATGAAATTTTGATTCTGACTGTGGAATATCTGAACCTAAGTGTAGAGCATGTGAGGTTCAGAATTAGTCTGTTGCTGGAGAGCTTCTGTCTAGAGGGCATCTTCCTACCTTTCTAGGTCTGACACAGTGGAAGCCATGATTCTTCTCCCCATCTCAGGGTGTGGCTCAGTGAACTTGGGTTTCTAGACAGGGTGTTCCCATCAAGTCAGGACTTTGCCTTCTGGATTCTTGAAGAGTCTGTATGTCCCACTGATTTTTGAGAAGGAAAAGGTGCCTGAGGCAAAAGGAATAATTCCCCCTGAGATCAGCTATATCTTTGAACAAGCTGACTATGACTAAAGAAGTTCTGACAAGCCCCTGGGATCCAGCCTTGGATAGAGACCTCAGGTCAGTGTCTATTTAAAGAACTGTGTGATCTGTCTGTTCCCCAAAGCGCTGGTTCTCTCCCTCTTTTTATATCCACTGCCTCATATTCACAATGACTCCCTCTGAGACTAGAAACTAAAGGTGGAAGTATTAACCCCTAACTTTCCTCTCTTGTCTGTGTACAGGAACACAGAGACACTTGAAATGAATGCACAAGAAAGTGTGTTGTTGGGATTATGTAAATGAGCTTATGCTTATGCTTACATTTTCTGTTAAAGTATTTATAGCTCTTATTTTAGGCATATCATGTGCAATATGTCATCTCACTGATCCTTCACATATGTTTATGTATGACTATGAGAGGTATGCCTATAAATATGAAAGGCATTGGCTGTATGTGTGCATATGTGTATATATGTAGAAGCATTGATAATTATTAAATACGTATAATTAATGTAATACTCTGATTCAATGCATTCATGGTTACCGAATGCACAGGAATGCCTAATTACATTTCTAATAGTGCGAATTAACATATCATGATGCATACTTATGATGGATCTAAGTAGGTGACATTATTTTGAAATAAGACCAAAATGATGATGGTGGTTTGATAAGATCTTCGTAGAGTACAATGAATTCCTAGTCCAATATGACTGAAGTCCTTATCTAAATACACACACACACACACACACACACACACACACACACACACACACGCAAGTCCTGTGAACTAGAAGGCAGAGATCAAGGTGTTGCCCTATAAATGTGGGTTTCCATCAAACTATCAGGCGCTAGAAGAGAAGGACACAAGAGATTCTCCCACAGAACCAAGAGAACGAGCCACATCTCCTAACACAGTGATAATGGCCTTTGGGTCTATGACAGAGGGGTTTCTCCGGTGAAGCCACTAAACCTTTAGGTCTTTATCATAGCAGTCCTAGAACGATGGCTGTGCCAATCCCTTTATATCTACTTTTGAACATTGAAAATTAACATCATTTCTTTATTGATCCTTTGGCAATTTCACATCCTGTATCCCATCTGCTGTTTTTCCCAGTCCCTCCATATCTGCCCTTCACTCTTGCATCACCCCCCAAAAAAAGAAAATTAAAAAACTGAAACCAAACCAAACCAACCAACAAACAAACAAAAACCAAAAAATCCACTTTGCTCCTGTCTTTCCTGCCTCTCCAGTATCTCTTCATTCACCTTAGTGGCATTGGGAGCTGCGGTTTGTCACCGAGTACACCCTTTTGTCCTAACAGCTTTACTTGCAAGTGTTCATTGCAATGAGTTATTGGTCTGGTTCAAGGCCTCTGGTTTCTGCTACACCATCATCCCTAGACCCTTACTAAAACACTAGACCTGAGGCTGCCCCCTCAGCTGCTGAGCAGAGACAGCTCTCTTATGCCCGCACCATCAGGGGCAGCTCTCTCACACTTGTGATGAAGGGTGGGGCCATCTCTTTGAGTGCAGGGGGGCAACTCTCTTGTAAGGGTTGAGGTCAGCTCTCTTGCTTCAGTGTCCAGTGAGAAGCAGGGCCAGCTTTCCCAGGGCCAGCAAAGGGCAGGGCTGGCTCAGTGTGGTCTGTTGGATTTCATCACACATGGTTTTTATGGCCTCCTGTGGTAACAATGGCCACAGACATCAACACAGACCCCAGCTGCTGTAGGGCCACAGACCCAGACATAGCCTTTAGGATTGATCACCTCAGGCTCAGGCAACATCATGGCTGCAGGGGAGCAATGCAGGCCACCAAGATTGGCATAGCCCCAGCGGCAGCAGGGCCCTTGGACACCAACATGGCAGAAAAAGTAGGTGGTGGTCCAGACCTGGGCATCCACGCAGTCTTTGGTGACAACATGGGCCATGGATGTTAATACAGACCCTGGCTGCTGTAGGATCAGGGATCCAGACATGGCTCTTGGCAGCAACCTGGGCCCTCTTTGCTTAGTGTTCGGCTGTGGGTTTCTGCATCTGCGCCCACCAACTGCCTGAGGAAGCCTCTCTGAAAGGAATTCTTAAGAATACAGAATTAGCTACAATAAGAAAAGAAATAGAACCAACAATAGACTTCATCAAGAGAAAGAATGTTCAATTATAAAAATGAAAATGCAGCAGGGTGGTGGTGGCGCATGCCTTTAATCCCAGCACTCGGGAGGCAGAGGCAAGAGGATCTCTGCCAGTTTGAGGCCAGCCTGGGCTACAGAGTGAGTTCTAGGAAAGGAGCAAAGCTACACAGAGAAACCCTGTCTCGAAAAACCAAAAAAAAAAAAAAAAAAAAAAGAAAAAGAAAATGCAAAACATGGTGAGAATATTCAAAATGAAACTATCTGACAGAGAAAGCCTCATGATCTATTCATAGAATAGAAGACAGCTTATTAAAGGCATTAGCAACTTGTTTAAACAGAAATTTCACAAAGAGAGGTAGGTGAATGGCCAATATGGAGATGAAAATGTGCACAGCACTCTTATTCTTTAAAAAATGAAAATAAATTACAATGTGATGTCAATGTACGTCTATAATGTACATAAAAAATCTGTCAGTCACAGATTAAGTCTATTATTTTTACATTTTCTCAAGTGAACATCCACAATGTACCAAGAATGGAAAAAAGTAAGACCTAGATATAATATTTTGTAACATTTTAAATAACTTGCCTGAACATATTTATGGCTTAATAAAATTTAGTAGGTAAGACTACGTGATCTATAGTTATCAAAAGGGCCAGTAGTCATGTCCACTATATTAACCTAGACCTAGAATATGCTCGGGTAAAACCATTGTGGCATAGATCCTTACATTTTCAAACTAAGTATAAACATAACAGAAAAAGTAGAGGGTTTATACAAACAAGAATACAGAGAAATGATCTTTTATGTGCATTTTTTTCTCTGAAGCACATTAGAATCTGGAGCAGGTGCTGCAATGAATAAATAAGTATCCAGTATACTGAACCTATAATAAGTAAGTACAAGTGACATGAACCCAGAAACTTCCCAATGTAAATACAGGAGTGAAATTGACATGGCATGTAATCTGCAGAGACTGTTAAAATCCTGCACAAGGTATGACCTCAGAGCAGGAGAGATGTCAGAAACTTGGAACACAGGCCCTAGTTCTGACCCTGAATCATGTTGTTCATATTAACAAGAGATGGGCATTGATATGCAAACCATGAGTTACAAAGATTTAATTTTCTTATAAACAAATAGTCATAAGTCAATAGTGAGGCAATGAAGAAAGCTTATCCTTTTGTAGCTACAATTTGAATTTCTAAGAAAAAAATTTGCTTCAGAAAAACATGGTTTAAAATAAATTAAACAAAATTTACATAACAATGAACAACTGAGCCACTGTTAAGAGAGTTAGTTCTCTTCTCACTATTGGATGGCTTGAGTCATTCTTTCTTAGACACATGGTTAATTCTATTTTAGTTATTTTTTTATATTTAATAATTCATTTTTTAAAGAAGAGTCTTATGTAACTCAAGATGTCCTTGAATTGAGTACATAACCAAGGATGAACTCAGAGTCCTAATTCTGACTTTATCTCCCAAGTGGCTGGGATTACAAATGAACACAACACGCTGAACATCTGTGTCAACTGAAATTTAACTGTATTCCAGTCAGAAGTTAATTGCTTTTCAAACTTGAATAACTTAAACACAAACATGAAATAGTAGCTATGAGTATATATGTTACTTTAGATATATTTTTGAGAAAAGCATAATGGTATGGTAGTTCAATTTGAGGAAGAATAGAAAAGGGAAGGAGGAAAGTTCATGATGGCTCATTTTCTGAACTCTATCAAAAATCATAATCTGAGGGTAATGGAAAAGCAAAGAACATTTATATTTAAACATATTATGAAGATAATAAAATGAGAGGCAGAAGTAAACAGGCATTTTGACCTGGTTAGTGCAGTGTGAGGAGCCTCCTGGGTAATTTTCCTTGTCACACCTCTTTGGAGTCTCATGGGCCTTTTGACAGCAGGCTTGAAGTACATGCTGGGATGCTTATTGGAGGGTCAGATCCATGAGCCACTAGAGCAACCCGTACATATATGTGGGAAGTGCACCGGTCCTTTTGTTGGTAAAACACTAGGGTCAGGTAAGATACTAAGACCCTTACAACAGAGCCCATGGAATAGTCTGCTGAGGTCTAACTGGAGGGTGGAAGAAACCAGAAAAAAGAGGAGAGTTGAGAGGGATGCTGAGAACAAGAAGGACCACAGATGTGAGGTGGAAGAGAACAACCCATGGGGGTGTTGGAATTAAGTGCATCAGCAGGAAGATGGCAGACATGTTTCTTTCCAGGGGACATCAACAAAGGTGGGGAAAGTAGACAGAATTGTCGTTATTCAATGCAGTCCTCAAAGTGACATTCACCATTTATCTTATTTCTTTTTCACTTTTCATTTAGCTTTGAGATTGGGGTCATTTCTGTATCCCTCTTTCCTTTGTCAGGAAGTAAGCTCTCTGGCAGGTTTAACCTGACATCAGTTCTAGTCTTGGGTATAGATAGTGTATTTAGTGTTATGGCTTCCTGTGTCTAACTCCCTGACCCTCATAAAGCACAACTTAGTTTATTTCAAATTAGTGGCCAATCTTCCCCAGATATTGGATTTATTTGATGCTGACTGAGATATGGCTTCATATTCTTTCTTTCCTTTTTCCCTGCCATTTTATTCCCTACATGATGTTTCTTATCAAAATAACTACTTCATACATATTATATATGTGTATATATACATGCATATACTTTTACACATACAATTCCATCATATTTAAAGGTACATTTATTTAGTTATATATTGTTTTAACTATACTTTTACATTATTTTTCTGCATGAGTTTTTTGTTTTGTTTTTGTTTTTCATTTTTTTAAACAGGGTTTCTCTGTGTAGTCCTGGCTGTCTTGAAACTAGTTCTGTAGACAAGGCTGGTCTTGAAATCAGGGGTCCACCTGCCTCTGTCTCCTGTGTGCTGGGATTAAAGGTGTGTGCCACCACTGCCCGGCTCTGGATGAGTTTTTAAAAAGTTCACCTAATATTGGCTTTATTGTCAATGAGTTTATTTTAACATTTTATCTTTATTGATTGTTTATTTTGATGTTTATTTAATAGTTTCCTAGTTTTTTACGTTGACAACTTGAATAATTAATATTTTTCTAGTAAATGTATATTCATTAGGCTATAATTTACACTTACATGCTGATATGTAGTTTTCTTAATGCTCTTCAATTTAAACAATAATTTTTCTAAATCACTTATTTTTTCTGGTATGGATAAAATACTAACTAATAGTAGTAGTTGTCACTGCTTTGGGGGCATTCCATCTTATACTAATATCCTACTATTATCCTTAGAAAACAACAAATTGTAATTATTTGTAAGCTAATTTAACAGTGTATGTTAGAGTGCCTGAAAATTTCTAAGAGATACTGTATTCAGGGGGACCTGAGGTAGATATAGAAAGAAATACTAAAGTTTGAGTAAAAGAGTTTTGATAATTGATTGGAAATGGTGCCAGTTCAATAAATAAAGCACAATAGTAATATTTCCAAAAGCTAGACTATTTTTGTGAAAATAATAATACATGATTCTGTTATATATAATGTATTTATGTGGTGATGTAAATATGGGAGAAAGTTATTGAGTGTGATAGAGTGATGAAATTCATAACATGTTGATATGTTTTTATTTATAGGAAGCCATGCAGATTTTTCTCAAGGAACTTTTATTTTCAAGTTTAGATTCTGGCAACCAGAATTAGAATTTCAATATTTACTTGAAATTTGTCTTTCTTTAGATTAAAGTAGAAGTCATGAAAATGAGCAAGGTACTTCTTTGTGAAATTACTTGACAATAGGCAGAGGATTGATATCAGAAAGAGACATAGGTACAATTGCAAACATGGGTTTATCAGGAGAACAAAAAATAAAAAAAAAGAAAGAAGGAGTCTACTGTCTTGAAACAACTAATAGAAACTAGCTTACTAAGAGAATGGGGAGAGAAATTTTTTAGGAGGAATCTTCAACAGCACACACTAAGAATTTGATGGTCACTAAAATGAGCCACTGGATTCATCAGCTTCTGTTGACAGTGTAGCTTGGATGTCTTGGCACACAATGGAGCGTAGATACCGAGGTTACTTTCCAGAAAAACTAAAGAGTGCCACATCTACACAACTTACTTGGGATTATATTTAACACATAGCAATCTACACCTAAGGAAGCATATTGACTACAGTATGTCTCTGGAAAAGTACATGAAAATAGTTCATCAGTAGCTTTGTCATCCCGGGTGGTAGATAGACTCCTCCCATGCATTTCTGACCTATAAGGAGTGTAAGGCATTAGTATAAGATATAGATCATCTATTTTGTTGCCTAATTGCATACTTTGGGGACAGTTACTTAGTTCCCCACCCTCTGTATATGTATATGAGAGAGGGAGAGGAGAAATTTTACTTCCTTGAACAGTTATGATGATTGGATAAATATAGATAAGAAGACAATAGCATCTGCCACATTGTATATGTTCTGGTACAAAACCTCTGGATTTCAATAGTATACTGTGTCATTTGTTATAACACAGTCTTTAATTTTTTGCATTAAAAATAAGGGCAAGGAAGTCTTTCCCCCTTCCTCTCTCTCTTCCCTTTGCCCCTTCTTCCCCATTTCTCTTCCTCTTTCTCCTTCTCTTTCTCTGTCTGTCTTTCCTTACATTCTGTTCTGTTAGGTCCTTTTCTATCTTTGTTATTTTTTCTCTAATGTTTTCTCTCAAGAGTCAGGCAGTGATTTGTCAAAGTAGTAGTGCAATTAATGATTCAATTACTGAGATATAATTGCTTCAAATGCAAAATACATGTGCTAGAAGAGAAGCCTACAGTTCTAGGATATCAGGAAATATTAAAATTCTTTAATAATTAGCAGTATTGACTAAGTACCAGAGAGAGGTTTATGTGATTAGCTATATATGCATTCTTACATCCAATTGTCTAATTAACCTTCTCTTCCCAGCCTCCACTATGCTCATCCTCAATAATACCAATTCCCAGCCTCCGACCTTTCTCCTCACTGGTATCCCGGGTCTGAGAGCAGCTCAGGTGTGGATCTCCATTCCCTTTTGTCTCCTGTATGTAATTGCCCTCTCTGGGAACAGCATGATCCTGCTGGTGATCCTTCGTGAGCACAGCCTTCATGAGCCTATGTACTATTTCCTCTCTATGCTTTCAGTCACAGACCTAAGCCTGTCTCTGTGTACGCTTTCCACCACACTTGGTGTTCTCTGGTTTGAAGCTCGAGAGATCAACTTAAATGCTTGCATTGCCCAGATGTTCTTTCTCCATGGATTTACTTTCATGGAGTCTGGAGTTCTGCTGGCCATGGCCTTTGATCGTTTTGTGGCTATCTGTGATCCACTAAGATATACCACAATTCTTACCAATGCCAGGATTGCCCAGATTGGCATAATTGTGCTGATAAGGAATGTTGCTGTCATGTTGCCAGTCGTGCTCTTTGTCAAGAGGCTGTCCTTCTGCAGATCTTTGGTTCTTTCACATTCCTACTGCTACCATGTTGATCTCATTCAGCTCTCATGTACGGACAACAGAATCAATAGCATTCTTGGTCTGTTTGCACTGTTCTCCACTACAGGGTTTGACTGCCCTTGTATCTTGCTCTCCTATGTACTGATCATTCGATCTGTCCTCAGCATTGCTTCCTCAGAGGAGCGACAGAAAGCTTTCAACACATGCATATCCCACATCAGTGCTGTTGCCATCTTCTATATCCCTCTCATCAGCTTGTCTCTTGTACACCGCTATGGCCGTTCAGCACCTGCCTTTGTCCATACCATCATGGCCAATGTCTTCCTGCTCATTCCTCCTGTGCTCAACCCTATCATCTACAGCGTGAAGACAAAGCAAATTCGAAAGGCAATTATCAAGGTTTTCAGTCAGAAGCATAGCCGAATCTAACCAATAATGATCTCAGTAGAAAAGAACATTTAGGAATAAATAATTTTATAGAACGGGTAATTTTACTCAAAGTAACCAAACATACTTTTAAGATGTCAAGCTATGGAATTTTTAAATTGTATAATAATTGCTTATTCACTTTCTCTGTCAATAAATTCATATTAATGCCATTTAAATTATGATTTTAATATAACACGAGCTACTGTAGGTGAATAACTTCTCATATTTTTCAATAGCACTATTAATCTGTATAAAGTAATAATTCAGATTCTCTATACAATTAAAAATATGAATTTAGTGTGGAAAATTGTAGAAGAGTCAGTTCTATTTTTAATTATACAGAAAAAATATTTTAATCAGTTTTATATGTTTTACTGAAAATTTTTGATTCTCACTGCTTCCTAAATTACTAATTATTGATTAAATCCTAAAATACATACCAGCAATTTAACTTTGAGTCTTGTATCAGTGAATCTGTCTTGTCTTTTATTATATACTGAAGAAAACATAGATCTAGATAAAATCTGAGATTTTTCTCAGATGCTAATAATATTAATATCTCTTAAGCTGCTGAAGAGTAATCACAGTAGATCTGAAAAGTTATTGGGCTCACTATCAAATAAAATTTTTTTCTAGAGTTCTATTAATCACTCTCTTTTAACAATTTTAAAACAAAAATGATAGTTTATTTAGGTGCTTATTATTGGAGAAATTACAGCTTATATTCAAGAGCCATCAAAGGGTCCAAATATTCCTTTGTCCAAAATTTAACTGTATTTATATATAGGTGCATATATTTGGGGGAAAACATTAGATAATTTTTATCTTATACTGGTATTGGCATTGCAATTCATGTCACATAGACCAGGATTTATGTTCAGTTGATGCATTTTGTGTACAGGAGTGAGAAATCATAATTATCCATTTTGGTGGTTGAGACTCATTTGGTTTCAGTTAATACAAGTAGGCAGTTTTTTTCCTAGTACTTTCAGCAGATAGCTCATTTTTTCCTGAGATGTTAATAAGTTTCCTTGTTGGCTCTGGCTTTGATGAAACCTAAATGGTGATTGGCTTGGATGCAGTGAGAACTGGTTGGGTAGTTCTCTTGGAGGAAAGATATAGTATGAGATACAATGTGGAGGTCTGATTTTTTTGTGTGTCCTAGAATAGGAAAAATTAAATTTTTGATAGAAATTAAGAAGAAAGCTATTTACTGGCCTGGGACATTGGAAGATTTAAATATTTGGAAGCTATGTAATAAAAAGTCAACAGTTAACTGTTTCAGGAGTAAGAATATTTTTACATATATATTACATATAAAATATAAAATTTTCCATTACTTTACTCTTCTTCAATATTCCCACATTATCAGATCTTCCCCCAAAGACCATTTCAACCATTTAACATATAGCTCTGGCTCCCTTTCCATTAAACCATCTCTCTGAGATTTTGCATTGTGTGATTTTTTTTGTGTAGTTTTTTTTTCCTACTGAAGGAATCCCTTTGATTGGATATTCAATTGGAAAGTCTAATTAACCATCTCTTTTTTTCAAGTTTTCTGATGCTGATAGCAAGTTACATAATTTTTAGAGTTATTATTTGCAGGTAAATTTGGAAGGCAATATACAAGAGCCGCAGTTGTCATAACACATTTTTTTTTGTCATTTAGCCGAAATTTGCCAGGTCAGTTACAAGTGAGAGTCTTCCTAATTTAGCCTGCCATTTCACTCCAAAGATTATATTCAGTCTCTGAGCATAGGCAATAGAGTCTTAGTTACAAATTGCCTATGGTAGCAATAGTGTGACTGTAGGGCATGAGTGGGAGAAGACTCATGCCAAATAGAAGCTAAGACTAAGATGCTGTGTTAGATACAGTGTCAGAGTCCAGTTTGAAGACAGAAAACACACATCAGTTTGAACAGGTTGAATTGGATATAAATAATCATTAACATGGAAGCAAAGTAGTGAGGAAACTGATTAACCAGAACTGTACATAATTTAGTGGACATAGATACAAGAAACAAAGAGTGCCGAGATGGAGCTACCAAGGTGAAGCTCTCCTTTCGTTCTTCTATGCCTATGAAGTCATGGAGGTGTCTTATTTTTGACACTTGAAAAAAATATCTGCCCTCCCTATTGCCAGAAAAGTCCTTCCATACAAAGATGCTACTGGGAGGAGGGTACTGCTGTGCCTGAAAGTTGTAGATGCTTTCTACGTGCATATTGGTCTGTGTCTCAGAGAGCTGATGACAGGCCATCTTCTCAGAATGAGGTTGTGTGCTCAGGTTTCCAGATTTTTTATTATACGGAACTTTTAAGGTACATGCACATACCCAGGGCAGAGTAGATGTAGTAGAAGCTACCCCAGCCAGAGTGCTGTTCATTATGTACATGGGTCTTCTGGTTTAGCCATTGTTGTCACAGAGGACAGGTAGAGAACATCATCAGTGGTTTAGTGTTGAAGAGAGTTGTGCACTGCTGGAAATCTTTCTTAGAAAAAGAATGCATGACCATCAACTGTATCAAAAGCTTATCTTTTAACATCACCCCAGGAAATTACAAAAAATTTAGGTAGAGAAGCTTTCCTTCTTCCTGTCTTTTTTCAGTACCATCAACCAACAAGACTTAACACTGTATCAGATAGCAAAAGAAAAAAAAAGTTACTATGTCCATACCATTATCATAGAACAGACAAAAGGAATGTGGAACTGAGATTTGGCAAATCAAAATGAGCCAGGCACTATTACAAATGGATATTGCCTAATCTTGCATAACTACGTCTGTATGTTTATCAAACATGCTTGATGATTGTCTACCCAGGAAATTAAAAGGAAGTGATTTACAAATCAGATCTTATTTCTCCATGGCCAAAGTTTACTGCACAGCTCCCTAATTTCCTCCACACATCTGGATTATTCATGAATGAGTACTAAGCAGTGACGCTGGATGTCTCATGCTCTCATTGTTAGCTAGGAAAAACACAACAGGTGCATGGTGCTGGTGTATCATGAGGTGTTTTCCAGTTCTCCAGAGCTTATCCAGCTGATGATTGCATGTTTATTGGTTACTTCTA
This sequence comes from Peromyscus melanophrys, assembly GCA_902168415.1. Lineage (NCBI taxonomy): Eukaryota > Metazoa > Chordata > Mammalia > Rodentia > Cricetidae > Peromyscus > Peromyscus melanophrys. Next base: position 16,430 of record CABHPR010119479.1, read on the forward strand.
TTGTTGCTGTGACCAAACACTCGACAAGAATCAACTTGAAGTTTTATTTGACTCATGGTTCTAGTGATAGCAACCATCAAATAAGGAAGGCACTGTGGAAGAAGTGTGAGGTAATTGGTTACATCCATTACCACAGCCGGAATCAGAGAAAGATGAATGCTATTACTGAGCCAGCTTCCTTGCCCCATTTATTTACTCCAGCATCACAGCTCATAATATATGGTTACTCAGATTTAGGGTTCCCCCTCAGTAATGGAAATACCATCATAGACACACTCAAAGGTATGCCACATTAAGATCCCTCGTGAGTATCATGTCTTAATGTAATCACATTGGCAGTTGAAATTAACCATGGAGGTATGGTTGTTGCAACAGTGATTAGAAAATAAGGCAGAATGATTTGTTATTGATGTTCTAGAAATAAGTGATAATGAGATAAACTCAAAGCATGTAGGTTCACAGATCTGGTCATATCATGAGTCATTATTACCCCTGCTGTCATGGGAATCCGTGTTTGGTCTTTTTTTTGTTGTTTTTGATATTGTTAACCTGATTTTTTTTAATGTTTGAGAATTTCACAATGCATATAAGTGTGTTTTTTAATGAAATATACTCCCATTTCCTCCCCTTCAATTTCTCCTGTATTCTCCCTACCACTTTCCCTCTCAACCTTGTGTGTTCTTGTATTTTCTCTTATTCCTACTGTGCCCATTTAGTGATACTGTGCCCATTCTATTGCATGACTATAGAACCATCTACTGGAGCAAGGATAGCCTTTCCATGGTTGCATCTCTGAAGAAAACTTACTCTTCCTTCCCTAGCATGCATCAATTGAAAGTAGCTTCTCAGCTGGGGGTGGGACTTCATGAGTCCCTCTGCTATGCATGCTGGGACTTTGGCTGGCTTAATCTTGTACTTTAGTCCCAGGGAATCCAATGCCTTTTTCTATGCATGTGGTGCACAGACATACATGAAGGCAAAACACTCATACACATAAAAGAAATAAATATAAAAAGAAATAAAACAAATAAAAGCTAGGCATAGTAGCATGCTTTTGTAATTCAAGATCCAGGGATACTGAGACAAGTGGTTCCTAGGATAGCCAGCCTAGGCTATATAAAGAATTTAGACCACTGAAAAACCCTGTCACATTGTTTAGCTTGGTCTATTTGTGGGACTCTTAGCAGTGAGATCAGGGTCTGTCCCTAACACTTGAGCTGGCTTTTGGGAACCTATTCCCCATACTGGGTTGCCTTGCTCAGCCTTAATACAAAGGGAGGAGCTTAGTCCTACCTCAACTTGATATGGGATGCTTTGTTGACACCCATGGGAGGCCTGCCCCTTTCTGAACAGAAACAGAGGAGGAGTGGGTGGGGGGAGGGGGAAGGGAGGAGAAGTCAGATGGAAAACTGCACTTGGGATGCAAAATAAATGAAAAAATTAATTGATAATAATAAAAAAGAAAAACTCTGTCACAATGAAAATGGAGAGCAGTGTCTAAAACAATGACAGTCATGGTTCTGTGGTATCCACACACATGTCTACACATGTGCGTACATTTGTGCAGAGATGTGCATTTGCACACACACAAACAAACACCCTTGTGGAAAGTGAAAGTGAGAGGAAAGGGAGAGGCAAAGTATAACGTTGAATATATGTGTTCTATAAATTTTATAGTTTTAGCTTTATGTTAATATTTTTAATTATATATTCATCTCATATAAATATATGTTTAACCTTAAGTTAGAAGTTGAGAATCAGTTTGCTTTATTTTATATAGATTTTATTTCTTCTAGGAAAAAAGTTGTCATTGAATTGTATTGATTGCTCTACTGATAGTTAATTGTATACTTGGAATGATCATTTCTTAATCAATTTTTGTAACAAATTCATTTGTCTTTACATAAATCCAAGCTCAATTTTAGTGAATGGGAGATACTTGACAAATGTTTTGAAGGATTTGTTTGCATAAACAATTTAATTAAAACCCTGTTTAAAAGCCTTCCAAGCCAGATAGGACATAGTAATTTATAGATGCAAATTTATCAGGGTAAATGCAAACATATTTCTTACATTATTATGCCAACACTTCTACAACATATTATACAGAGTGACTTGAAGAACAGAATTTAATTGTGCCACAGTTCTGGAATGTGAAGTCCACAATCACAGTGTGGAGAAAATTGATTCCTTTTTTCACCTTTATCCCTTATATTGCTCCTGGCTTTGTTGACTTGAAAAAAATATTTGATTTTAGATGCATCAACTTGGTATCTCCTGGTCTGTATAATATTAATACTGTGTGTATGTCTGTATCAAATTCCTCATGTATGCAAGGTCTCCAGTTACATTGCAGGAGCAGTTCACCATAGACTGGTATGACATTTTGTTTCTGTAACTAAGTTCATATGCAGACTCTTCTCCAAGAAAGATCACATTCAGAGGTATTAGGAATTAGAATACAAACATATTCATGTTACAGGGGCTCAGTTCACTAACAACAGTTTTTCAGCTAAGGTTCACATATTTTCTTGACATTTGTTTGCAGTATGTATGAATTCCCAACAGTATCAACAACAAAATTCTTCCTGAAATTATAGGAAGGCACATTGTAGACATAACTATTTCCCTTTGAGCCAGATGTGATCTTACTGGAATGTGATACAAAGCCTTAGATGACAGAAAGATGGTAAGAGCATCATGCCTAGTCACTAGAGTTGGGAAGCAGTGGCTGAGACAGTGGGCTTATTTCCCAGGCAGCAGCTGTCACTCTGTATCTGGAGAAAGCCCCACTATTTCCACATTAACTCTGAATGCACTAACAGAACCATCTTCAGTGATGAGCAGTGGAGACAAGAGATAACACCCATAGGTTAATTACCTAACAAAGCAATATACTAAGTTGTGTACATTATGAGATATGTATATGCTATGCTATGAACAAATTTTAAGAGCAATAGAAGACAAAACAAAAACACCATCTAAGGCTGAGACATAATATAACCCAAGGAACATAAATGAATAGATGAGCCACAGATCTTAAATGTAGATATAAACCTCTCTATGCATATTATTCAATCTTTATGAGGGGTTAGAATTCATGACATAAGTCAATTCTGAATCTCCACAGATTCTCATTACTTGTCTTGACATGTTTTAAGCAAGACACCATAGGGTTCAGCTTTATCTGAAAGACTTGAAAATTAAGATCTCAGGATATTATCTCTGGAAACTCAGAAAAATGGCTCACATTTAGGAGTAGAAACTATCATCAGTGAATTTTCAAGTGTTTCTAAACTTGGCCATATAAAACATTTGCTTGTGAATAGGCTGAGAACTATAATGTACAGTGTGTAGACACTTTACCCTCAGTAATGTTTGCCTGTCAGTCTGAAGAAAATGATTACCTAGTTCAAACACACAGTATTCAATTTAATAGTCTCTCCCATATAGTTTGCTAAGTCTTTTACCAGATCCAAAGACTGCACGCTTTATATGCCTCCTCCCCATTATCCATCCGAGGAAAGATTTTACTAGAAAGCATTCTACAGGCTTCCAAGGGTGTTCTGAAATGTTATTTCCCTTAGCTTTGGTAGGAAAGAAAGTTCAACTATTCTCGTGCAATGACCCAAAGGAAGCATACTTTAAAAATGCTTTAAGATGATAATTCTGAAAGAAATTAATATTTAATTGTATGATCAGAATTTTAAAGACTTTCCTCTGACTTAAACCTTAGAATATATTTTCTTTACGAAAGAATTCTTTCTCTTTATTTTTCAAAGAATCAGTCCTTCATTCTGAAACTCATTTTTCTCAGAGATTCAGTAGATTTTAAAGAGACTACCTTTTCAGTTCACTTAATATTCATTGATAATAGTTTCAATAAGTTGAAATTTGTTAAGAATATTGTCTGAAAGTTTGTAAACTGTTGTGCGTCTTAATTAATTATGTCATGCCTTATCCTCAAGGACCATTAAATGCTTCCCCATAGTTTTTGGCACCAACCTCTTTTGTATGTGTTTGTTGATTTTTTAAATTACTTTTCTCTTATACTAACATTCAGGTCTATCAATTAAGGATAATTATTAAAAATTAGGGTTTAAGTGTTCTATTAGTATTCAGAATGAAACATTTAACCAAACAAAATGAAACACTATTTTTAAGAGGAGGGATTGTATGAGCGAGAATTGTTGAGACCAAGATTGGAAAAAGCACAGGGACAAATAGCCAAACTAGTGGAAACACATAAACTATGAACCAATAGCTGAGGAGCCCCCAACTGGATCAGGCCCTCTGGATAAGTGAGACAGTTGATTAGCTTAAACTGTTTGGGAGGCACCCAGGCAGTGGGACTGGGACCTGTCCTTAGTGCATGAGCTGGCTGTTTGGAACCTGGGGCCTATGCAGGGACACTTGGCTCAGCCTGGGAGGAGGGGACTGGACCTGCCTCAACTAAATCTACCAGGCTGAGCTGAATCCCCAAGGGAGTCCTTGCCCTGAAGGAGATGGGAATGGGGGGTGGGCTGGGGGGAGGGGGGGCCCGCGGGAGGAGGAGGGAGGATAGGGGAATCTGTGACTGATATGTAAATCAAATTATAAAAAAAAAAGTGTTCACCACCATTGCCTGGTTACACAGCACTCTTTTAATGTGCAAGGAAGATAAGTAAATAAATAAATAAATAATAAAAAAAGATAATAAAATAGAAACCTACAATGATATATACCTCCCTGTGGTAATTAATAACATTCCCTTGCATTTATCAAAGCTTTTCCTTTACATATTCTCAGTTTCTGAAATGCCTTTAAGACTTACAGGTAGTTTTTGTCATCATTTTTTTAATGTTACGTGTTGATTAGTTTCATGTCATATAATTGTGATGGTAGAGTTAGGTGACACACAACACTCACTTGCTCCTTGTTTTACCTGGTTTCATATTTATTGATATAAATAATGACTTTACATAGGCATTTTAGACATATTTTAGTTTTGAAAAAACTTATTTCTATAAATTTCTATAAATAGATTTCAAGGTGGGGAAAATGTATGAATTGTTATCTGTTTAAGACATATTTTAATCTCCATTCAAACTATATGTCAAATTATACTTCTATCAAGATTTAAAAAACAATATTTTCAACTTAATAATCTATAGAAGATGGCATTCCTTTAAAGTATTCAGTGCTTTAATATAGGAAAAAATATCTTATTTGTTTTTCTTATGATGACAAGAACAGGTTAAGTAAATATGTATTATCCATAAAAGGTCCCAAAGCTGTCATTCTGGATAACTTGAAAGTCATTCCACTTCTGAAGGGATGCCAGATACCTTGGAAATGTTTAATGAATTGATAAAATTTGTTGATTATGTCCTTTGATCATTTTCCTGGAGCTACTGGGATCCTTGGCTCAGGAGTCTTTTCTACAGACTCCTCGGCTGACCCTGTCCCTGATTTGTTTGGTTCTAACTCCATAGATGATGGGGTTGAGCATGGGAGGAACAAGCAGATAGACATTAGCAAACATGATAAGCACAATTCGGGGAACATGGTGGCCAAAGCGGTGGGTGAGGAAGGTGAAAAGTGCTGGGATATAGAAAGCCAAGATGACACAGACATGGGAAGCACATGTACCAAAAGCTTTGAGGCGGGCTTCACCTGAGGGCAATCTTAGCACAGCTCTCAGAATCATCACATAAGATACACTGATGACAATTAGATCAAAGCCAACCACAGAAAAAGCCACAAAGAGCCCATATCCACGATTGACTTTGGTATCAGCACACACCAACTTGAGTACAGCCATGTGCTCACAGTAGGACTGAGGAATGACCTTGTTGGAGCAGAAAGGCATCCTGGAGATCATGAAGCAGAAGGGGCTCACCCACAGCAGCCCTCTGACCATCACAGCTGCCCCAAGTTTGATGACTACAGATGTGGTCAGGATACTGGAATGTTGGAGTGGGAAGCAGATAGCCACATAGCGGTCCAAGGCCATAGTCATGAGCACCCCAGACTCCACAGAAGAAAAGGCATGTATAAAGAATACTTGGATGAGGCAGGCATGGTATTCAATCTTATGATCATGAAACCAGAGTATGGCCAGCATTTTAGGTTGTGTGGAGGTGGACAGGACCAGGTCAGTAATAGCCAGCAAGGCCAGGAAGAGGTACATAGGTTCATGCAATGTGTGGTCAATTCGGATTATGTGCAGGATAGTGACATTTCCAGTCACCGCCACAATATACATGACACAGAATGGAAAGGCAATCCAAAACTGATAATTCTCCAGCCCTGGGATTCCAAGCAAGATGAAGAATAGAGGATGGGAAGAGTTGTTCCTTGAAGCCACCATGAGAGGATGGTTAGTTACTGTGTTCTCAGCAGCAACGGCAATCTATTCTCTGTAGATGGTGACAATGGAATGAATATTATCGATTATAAATCTTTTGAATGATTCTACTGGGGGTTTATCCAAAAGGTTAATTGTGTTAATACAAACAACTTTGCAACATGAAGTGATGTAGCTCATTACTTTTATTCACATGTTGATCAGGAGAAGCTTTGAACATATGAGTTGTAAGTGTAATTTTGCTCTCCAAATCATTATCTTTCAGGACAGCAAGTTACACTAATGGAAATAGATCTTGACTGATAATGCTACCGTCAGCTTCATCTTTCTCTTACTTACAACAAATGAGTTAATTCAGTCTCACCCATATGACCACATCTCTCATGGAAGACAATACTGCTTAAAGGTCCCTATCTATTTAGAGATGATGACTTAACGTTAATTCTAAGTGAAATCTAATGAAGATTTTGGGGAGGAGTAGAACTAACTAACTGAGTTAGTTACACCTGTAACTGAACACAATACCATCATTATACGCATCTTCCTAGACCAGAAGTCAGGCAATGCTTTCTGTAGAGGTCAGTTAAAATATTCCTGGCTCTGTAAGCAGTACACTCTCCGTTGCAACTAATCACATTAAGCTTGAGTACAAAGCAGCTTTACTCAACTCATCAATGCATGTGTGCCTATGCATTCCAATAAGGCTTTATGTTTTTAAAGTCTACAAGCTGTATTTATCCACCAGGCTGCAGTTTACCAGCCCTGTTCTTTATAATAAGTTGCTCTACCTTGGTTGTCTTTGTGCCTCATATAGAGTAGCACTTTAATTAATGTTTGTAATGGGAATGACAAAAGAACTGTTATTTAGTAGCAACAGATATTTTCACTAGGTAGCAATATCCTACATGTCTCACCATAGCTCACTTAACCCTGCTTTGAGCCACACCCACAAGGCAGGTTTCGTTATCTTTCTAGAAGGTACCTTGCATCAGTGTATTTTGGGGAGAAAAAACCCTCTTTGTTTATGCTGCACATGGGTTAGCTCTGTTCTGATTCTACTGTGGGTTACAACTTTCCTCAAGGTGAGCTGTACAAGGGCTCTCACTTGCTTCTCCCTCAGCATCTTTCCTCTGCTTACTTTCAGTCGGGATTGTCTTGTTGCTTTGAGAGCTTTAGTTATTATCCTTCTATAGAAACAAACTTCTAGCAAGAAAGTAGTTTGAACCCATCCCTGGTATCAAATCATCTTTAGGAACTAACGAATATTTCAATTTCCCAGTCTAAACGGTGCTTAAAATTGAGGTGTTCTTTTTCCAGGATCACAAATGTGCTTAACCTCCTTCTAGTTTTCCCTTGATTTCTTGTGGTTTGACAGAAATGGGGCTCAGAATTTATAATGCATTCTCTAAGTTGGAAATTGTATTGCCTTGAATAGTTGTTAACCACGTGTTTGCTTAAACAAATCTTGCTACTTAAAGGGTATTGAGGATCCACTAGCACACACCTGGGGTTGGGGCTTGTGCTTTGTTTTCTCTTTCCAGGTCTCATCTTCTCATCTTAAAAGTTTAGCTGGATCTGGGCTTTCTTCTCACCAGTTTCTGGTATATGTCATTGTGAGCTCATTGGGACCTAATCACTGAGTATCCCAGCCACTCACACAGAAAACTTCCTGAGATGAGACCTTCCTTGTTCCTGTTGAAGAGAGTGGGAGAGATGCTGGCTGAAAGCACAACTTTCCATTGTGAAAGCATTGCTGCCTTTTGAGAATTTGTATTACAAAGCATAAAATCAATTGTTTCTAACCCATGCAAACCCCTTCATCTCCATTTTACCATGAGAAAAGTAAAGTCAGAACCATTGAATGATTTATTTCGTATCACATACTAAATCTGTGTGAGAGAAATCTCTTATAGTCAGGACCTCTGGAAGCACATATTACCACTTTCACTAGCCATGAGTTATTAGAATTCCTATCCTGGTTCAGTCAAGTAGAGACTGTCACCTCATTGTGACAAAGGCTGATATGAAAGGGATTTATATAACTGTGTACTGAATTGGAGACACACATACATTTGAACCAGGACCCATGTTACTTCACTGGCCTGAAGACTATGGACCAAGCTCCAGCTTGCACTATGGGCTTCTCTGAGATGTGCTGCTTTCTCTGAGATATCATTTCTTCTTAACACCAGTGGCTCAGTCCTGGAGGTTCGCTGCAGGAGTCACTTATTTTGTGTACTTCTGTAGTCTGGTAATTTCCCCCTCATTTGCTTTCAGCTACCCATGAACAATTTCTTTGAAAATCCATTTTGTCTGTCTCTTCTCTTTGCTTACAAATCACCATCAACAATGGACCATCACAGAAAAGATGTGCTTACTATTCTCATTTGCTAACTCGGAATCATTTTTCCTTCCATGGATACCATAGAAAAACAAAGCCAAACTAGGACCTGAGTGTGGAGTAGAAGGCTGGGTGATTAGTAGATACCTCTGTTTCTTTACCATGCTACACCCTCTGGGTCTTGTGGAATCCAGTTCCTTCACTATTGTAAATTCCTTTGCCTGTCTCCCTCACACATACTTAAAAATCAAAGACAAAATCAAAGACATGTCATGGACAGTAAACAAGAATTTGACCAATATCTGGCCAATTATGTTCAGTATGAGAAGCATTCAACATGGAAACACAGTTTACCAAGTTGCTATTAGCTTTGAGGATTAAAATACACATTTTCTAAGCATATAAGAAAAAGAACAACATAATCTCCTGTTGCAAATACCCTTTCCCTCTCTAAGTTGTTATTAAATGTAATCTTCTAATATGCTAGAGTTCTTACCATCATAATGTGTACTGGTGAAATTGAGTCATCTACTTTGGGAGCGTTATGACTAGCATGATCACACTGTGGGTTACTGACTCAGTTTTTAAATTCTCCACGTAAAATCTAACTTTTAAAAAAATGTGTAGCATTTGGTTGGAGAAATTTAATTATAAGAAATATGGCCTCAAGTTAAGTACAGCTTAGCTTGTATCAGTGCCTATGGGTTTGAATCCTAGGCACCTACCTAGGATATCTGTTGGATATCTTTTATTTCACCTTTGCAGAGAAATGCCTGCATGCATCAGTCAAAAACACTGCCGAGGTTAGTTAGGAGGTAATAGAAGAAATTGGAGAAGATCTGGTTGCTGAATAGCTTCAAGAAAACTGAAGCTTTGTTTTCTCACTTGAAAGTGTTTAATCTATATTGTAAAGTTTTAATAACTGAGTGTGTTAAATCCAGGTGTAACCTCCACTCTAGAGGGATTGTGTCTGGAGTAGTCTTCCTACCTTTCTGGGTCTCACTGGAGAGCACAGTGGGAATCACTGTCCCTTCTTCCCATCACAGAGTGCTGTGCAGTGTTCACAGATGTCTGGAACTCAAGAACCCAGGGATGTACAGTTCAAAGCTTTGCCTTCTAGTGTCATGGAGACTCCACGAGCCCCACTGCTCTCTGGAAAGGGCAGAGATGCCTATGGCACAGGAAATCTCTTACCCTGAAGACTTCTCTTTTGTTAACTAAGCTGAGCATCACCACAAGCAGTTCTAACCAGCCCCTGGGATCCAGCTTTTGGCAGGGATCTTAAATTAGGGTCTATTTGAAGGAACATGCCTTGCTCTTTCTTCCCCTTGATAATTCTGTCTCCATTCTAAGGCTCATTGTCTCATCTTGGCTTCCTCTGAGACTAGGTTCTGAAGCTGGAGGCATTAACTCCTAACTTTCCTTTCTCCTCTGTGCAAGTGAACATAAAGGCTGGAGATCGGAATGCATGTACAAGAGGTGTGATGTGGGTACAAGAGTGTGAGCAACTGTATACATGCATTGTTTAATTAATCTGAGCGTATATACTTAAAGTTATATGTGAAATTTGAAAGTTTGTATTTAATACATGTTGACATGTGTGTATGAGGTTTGTTAATAAATATGTATATAAGGGACTGAATTTATATATATATATGTATAAAGTTAATGTGCAAGCATATGAATAATATTTGCTTTTGTGATACATAACTAGTGTGATAACATCATTTCTGATTTAATGGTTATGGAATACATGTACTTTGTGAATTCATGGGCTTAGATGACAGTGTGGGATGGCATATCTGTGCACATACACATTAATGTGTGTGTGTGTGTGTGTGTGTGTGTGTGTGTGTTATGCATGCCATCAACGTCACAATGGTTCAGTGTACACTGTGGTAGCTGTGGTTACAAGGCCTCTCTCTTATGAGGGTCTGATGATCCAGAGAAGAAAAGATTTCAACAGAGAATATGCCAGTTATTTCTGAGCTTTTCTAAGGCTGGAAGGACCTCCTCATTCAACATGAATATCCCAAGCCTGCACAGACTTCCTCTCTGGTTATATCTTTTTTATTGCTCTCAAGAAATTCTGAATTTAAAAAAGGTGATAGAATGGTGAGAATAAATAATTTAAAAACAAAATAAAACCAGGAGGTGCCCCCCTATAATCCCAGCACTTGGGAGGTTGAGGCAAGATGACTGCCTCTTTTTTGGCCTGCAGAAGTATAACAGGCTTTATCTGCCTCATTTCTTCTCACCCAAGAAAGTGTTTGCATTAGTTTTCTCCTCGCCTCCAAATCTGATCAAATTAGCTGGGGAGGAATATCAGTCTATGCTCTGTCTTCTCATTTCTAGAGGATTTCTATTTGTATTGGCAGTGAAATGAGCACCCATGTTTCCATAGAAGACTTATGTATCCTTCTTGACAGGTTTATTATGTTTTACTTTTATTCCTCTCACATTAGGATGCTACATCCCTTAAGTTCTGTACCTCAGAGGTTGACTTACCTAGTATTACATCATTGTAGATGTAACTTTTTCAGTTGAGATCATCCTGGATGGCAATTTGTTCTCCCTCCAATATGATTATAGTCCTTGTGTCAAAGTGGGTACTTGGACACAGAGACACTCACACTGTTGGAGTGCTGTGTGGATGAGAAGACAAAATCGCAGTGCTAGATCTATAAGCCAAGGTTCCCATGAAGGCAGCAGACAGGCAGGTATGTACAGAGTCTCCCTCAAGATCCAGAACACAAACCAATCATGTGGACATCTTGATTTTAGACTTCTGTCCTCCAGAACTATGTAATGAACCTGCGTGTAAGCTACCCTCAAGATTCATTTCTATGTACTTACTTCACTCACCAAATAGATACTGAAATTCAAAAGAATTTCATGGAAAAGTAAATGATTACTTTTCTATATTTCTACATGTCTATAATCATATTTCCCATTGCAATTACTACTAAGACTGGCTACATATAAAATTATTATGTTTTAAGTATTTTTATTTATTCCTTGAGAACTTTATAAAATTATATTGATCATATTAATTTCTCTTCCTAACCCTTCTTTCAGATCCTCCCCCACTTCTGTACTCACATTCCCTCATATTTGTTCTCTCAAAAACAAAACAAAGCAAAGTAAAATATAGAGTTAAGATTTTAAGTATACAAAATTTAATTATTTAAAATCTCACACAAGTTACCTGAACTTGAGGCTATCAAGTGATGCCAGGAATTAGTAAAACTCGTGAATCATCTTAGAATCTACACCAAATGTGGTTTCAGAGCAGCAATACCATCAGAACTTAGAACTCAGGCCTCTGTTCAGAGCCACTGAATCCAAATTTTCCCTGCAAGAAAATGCATTTGTGTGGTCCTAAGATATACCAAACATTTGCTTATCCTTATGGGCAGACAGTCACAGTTACTACTGAGATACTGAAGAAAGTTGTGAGCAGACAAATGAGACAAAATTTAAATTCTAGAGAATACATAAATAGTATTTCAGAAAGCTATGATCAAAATTAAACAGAAATTTGACATAGCTATGGACAATTGAATCATCATGAAAGGAAAGGATCAGTTTTCTTTTGATGACCTGGTAATGTTTCTTTCAGGGATTTTTGTGAGAGAGGATAGTGTGACTTCCTTTTCTCTAGTCATAACATATACTCTGTGTTTAAATGTTAACTGCACCTCAGGCATAATTCATTTGCTTTTAAAATATGGATAAACTAAATAAAATCAAATATGAAAACATAGCTACATGATTGTATGTTACTTGATATATCTTCTCCAGAGAGGCATCATGTTGTATTTGACTGAATGGGAAAGGAGGAAGAAGAGAACCAAGGAAGCATGTGAACATGTGAACTCTACATAGTAGAAAGTAGAACGAGAATCTAAAGGAAGAAAGAATTGATGCTTGGTATCACTGGCCGTCAGGGAAATACAATCAGACCTGTCTTCCTACAAGTGAACACTGGTGAAGATGTGCAGAAAGAATCCTTTACACTCTGAGGATATACATTAGTGTAATCATTATGGAGAATGCTATAGAGAGTGCCCTAAAGACTAAACATAGGTCCATCATAGGATCCAACTGTATACAGTGCTGTATACATTTAAAGAAGATGACATCACTGCAGTGCAGAGCCTTGCATTCTCATGTTTGTGGCAGGAGTATTTCTAACAAACATATGAAATACAGAATTAACTGAGGTGTCTATCACCAGATGAATGAAGGAAGAAAACATGGCTTACATGAACAATGTAATATTATAAAGTCACAGAGTCATAGCCCATCATTTGCATTGAAATGGATGAACTGAAGCACTTTCCATTGGGTGAAAAAGAGACACAGAGAGACAAATATTACATTTTCTTTACATACATAGAAGCCTAAAAATGTCTTCTTGGCTGTAGGATAGTGGGTACAGGAGACTGAGAAGTGTGGAGGGTAGAGGTGGATAAATGAAAGGCAGGATGTTGGATAATAGGTAATAAAACGTAATTAAATAGATTAGGTTCTGGAATTCCAAACTACAGAACAATGCAACAGTGCATAATTATCTTTCATACACTTTATGAAAATTTGTAATAAAGAAACCTGAATGTTCCAAAAAAAAACTATGGGAAAGGAAAATGCCCATTATCTTCCTTTGTCACTATAAGCTATATCCATGTTAAAATACCACACCAAGCCCCACTAATGTACTGATTAATGCATGCTAAATTTTGAAAACAGTCATAGATAATAAGATAATTAAGACGAAGATGTTAACATATTATTTTAACCTGCCTCAGGTGTGTGTAGTCTCCTAGGAATTTCTAGCTGATACCAGTTGTAGACTCCCAAGAGCTCTTGGTAGGAATGAAAGTTACATGGCTGGTTCCTTATACAGGGGCAGGATCATGAGCTAACTAACACACAGTTGGCTTGGCAGCAGGTGGAACAGATACCTCCCCTTGGATTGAAAGCCAGGTACGATGTTAGGACCAAGCACACAAGATAGAGGTTGTTGAGAGCTCAGGTAAGAGGCAACAGTAGAGCAGGAAGTACTTAGAGATGAAAGAAGACAAATTAGAGGCAAAGAGCAGTAGTATTGGACAGAGAGTGTTGGAATAAGAGGCAGAAAACTGAGACTGTGGTAATTAAGTGAGAGATCTGTATGAAATTTGCAAGCAAATATTTGCTTCCAGGATAAAACATCAAAGACAGTTATGTCTTAAGTCTGGGAGAGAATTTTTATAGTTCATCGAGGCTCCAAATGTGACACTGTATACTTGAGTTATTTCTTGCATGGCCTTTAAATTAGGCTGCATCTAAACTCCCATGTTTCTTAGGAAATAATAAGCCTCTGTATATACCTTTTACAAGATCTTCATGTTATAAGATTTCTTCTAGCTCTTGTCATATTTAGAAACATATCAAATTAAATTTTTCAATTTTTGGTCATCATATAAACAACTAGAAATAGGCATATTAGATATATTTTTGAAGTCCTGGTTTTACATACGGTGAGGCCTCATGCAGAAATGGGTAACCAAGTCCATTTAGTAGATGTGTGTGTGTGTATGTGTGTGTGTGTGTGTGTGTGTGTGTGTGTGTGTGCAGGCACACACATATGTATGCATTCTATGTGTTTTCAGAGAAGATTTCATAATGCAGGCTCATGTGGAACTCACAATCCTCTTGCCTTAGCATCTTGAGCAAGTGCTAGCATCACCAGCATATAACACCTTCCTTAGCACCAGGACCTGTCTCTTTGTCTATTGCTATGAGCCATCATTAATTTCAGTTCCTACATTCCCAGATACTGAAATGTACATTTTATATTTTCACTTCGTATTTCTAATGCTGTGATGGTCAAACAAATTTTAGATGTCACCAAAAGAACACTCTGTCTGGGCAGCATTAGGTAGATAGTCACCATTCCTAAATGTTGGGATTTATTTGATATAGCAGAAGTTCAGTCTTCCAATTGGGCACCAATTCTAAGCTACACAAAGAATACAAAAGCTTCACAAAAGAAATTACTAGTTGTAAAGGTAGAGTCATAAGCACTAATCTAGTCTATCAATTATATAGTTTATCTTTGTTTGTTTATTTACAAAAAGCCAGAAAAAGTAGTGCTTCTGAGATTATACAATCTAAGGATCAAGATAACTTTGAGGAAGAGTTTATGCCTGAAAATACTATGGCCTTCCTGAGTGCCACAGTACTGCTATGTATTTGCATGATGAATGTAGCTGAAAAAAAAACCTGTTTGTCAAGGGCTACTCATTTCTTTAGTTATGTGAGTTAGGTTGGGAGTTTGATAAGTATGACTGAGACATAAATCCTTGGCAAGGTTTGTTGTGAGATGAGGGAGCAAGACATGTGTAGCACAGTTTTTCCTCTGTATGAATCCCACTGTCCTATGTAGCACAGTTTTTCCTCTGTATGAATCTCACTGTCTTAAGGACTGACTAACAGCTGGCCTGCTTGGATTCTTTGGTGCAGAATTCTTTTATTTTTCTTTTTGAGATTATAACATAGTTTTGGCAATTCTTCCTTTCCTTTCCTCCCTCCAAGTCCTCCATTATGCCTCTCCCAGATACCAGGGATTCCTGAGACACTGTCACTAGAGTTATAGGCAGAATCAGTTTAAAACACTGTAGACAAGGACCTAAACTCACCACTACTATGATGAGTAATTTCTATTATTTATCACATCTCTATACTCAAATATCTAACAAAAATAAGTGGATATTTATTTTTGGCAGTCATAGTACATTTATTGAACCTGTCAACAGCATTAACCAAATTGTCTCAGTTTGAGACAATGAGATTAAAATGGACTATGAACACTGAATGGATAACAGATTCTCCTAATTGAGGTTTATTACTTCTGTTCTGCATAAGGAATGCCCATACATCCTACTAACCCTCTTAATAGTTCTTAACTCAAGTTAATTTGAGGAAAAAGTCTTCAAAAAAGTCATGAGTGATAAAAGTTGCTTCCCTTTTCCTTCATTTCTTCTTCACTGAGCTCTATTTCTAGTCTTTACCAGCTAATTCCTTCTGTGTGGATTCAAGCTTCTTTCTCTACCATACATGTAAAATGCTCAGAGTCCCTTTGAAGGTCATACACTTATGCAGGTCATTTCTTTTACAGCTCCCGGACTCACTAGTGATAGCTAGAGTCAGAGGTGTCTTTCCTCCACTGCACCTTGTGGCGATGTCCTTACATGCTGGCAACTGTAAAGCATTGGAAGGTGGTTTTGGGTACTTGAGTTTTCACTGAGGTTGTGAGTCTGTGGGTCCGGGAGATGCTCTGCAAGAACTTTCAGAGTGTAAACATACACTCTTTTTGCTTATGACTCAGATAGATAATTGTAAAGATTTATGTATTTGCTTCATATGGCTTTTATTTTGTTCATTTTAATGAAAGAAATAGAATATCACTCTTAAATCTGAAGTTCTCTTTGGCCCATTCTCCATCCTCACTGTATTAGTTTACAATATCATACCTGTGCATACATATGTGTTTCATGCAAAATTTTCTATCCTACGAGTCAATAAATTTTTCTATAAAAGGTCAGAATTTAAATAATTTATAATTTTTAGGTGAATTTGACTTCATGATCTCTCACAATTATTTTTATTCTTGGTTCCCTTTCTTTCTTTACAAATATAAAAGACCCCTAATTTGCATAACAGTCAAAGAGCTGAGTTTGTTGTCAACCCTCTTTGACAGATCCCTTAACAGTTAACATAACCTGTGCCATGAATTACAGTGTATGATAACTGCATTTAACAATACTGTCAAAAGCAAATTTCTGCTCACATAGTACTGTGGTCTGTGTGAACACATACCCACTCCAGGGAGCTCTTCCATGCTTCAAAATACTATATTTAATTTACTTAATTTGTATCTTAAAAGATGTAGCTTGAGGTGCTGGGGAGATGGGTCTGTCACTGAAGTGCTTTCTGTGAAAGCGTGAGGATATAGGTTCAGTTCTCCAGTACTCATGTATAAAAGCTGGGTGTGGGGGTATGTGTCTATAATCCCAGGACTGAGGAGGAGAGAAAGGAAGACTCCTGAGGTTCACTGGAAGCTACTCTAGCTGGAGAACCCTCCGAGTTCAGTGAGAGATTTCATCTGAAAAAGGAAGGTGAAAGACAGAGGAATACACTTGATGTAGACCTCTGGTGTCCATATTCATGAACACATATAAGGGAACCTGCACATATATGTACACATGCACATGAATACAGAAAGATGTAGGGTTTTTGTTGTTGTTGTTTAATGGAGGAACCAAAACGCTTTTGTACTTTCCAGCTTTAGAGTTCTGTATAAATATATCTGAAAATAAAAATCTATATTCAAATACTATAAAGGTCTCAAGTAAATAGTATGAAGAAACTTTAAGTACATTCCATATTTTTAAAATGTTTATATATATATATTTCATCTCATAAATCTGAGCTATATTAAATTTAACCCATGTTGTGTAATCGTGACAACTAAGAGATAATTGGTGTGAATTATTGATGGCACTGTAGGTTGTGGAGCAGCTGAAGAAGACAGGTACTTGTGATGCTTCTCAATACCTCAGAGGTTGACGTCTCCTCATTCCTGCTGATTGGGATCCCAGGCCTGGAGCATGTGCACCTTTGGGTCTCCATCCCTATTTGCCTCATGTATCTTACAGCCATCCTGGGAAACTGCACTATCCTCTGTGTCATCAGAACAGAGCCTTCTCTCCATGAGCCCATGTACTATTTCCTCTCCATGTTGGCCTTATCTGACCTGGGCTTGTCTTTCTCCTCTATCCCAACAATGCTAAGAGTATTCTTGTTCAATGCCATGGGGATTTCTGCTGATGCCTGCATTGCCCAGGAATTCTTCATCCATGGATTCACAGATATGGAATCCTCAGTGCTCCTTATTATGTCCTTTGATCGCTTTGTAGCCATCCGGCACCCCCTAAGATACAGCTCTATCCTCACAAGCTCTAGAGTTGTGCAAATCGGGCTAGTCTTCGCTGTTAAAAGCATTCTTCTGGTGCTCCCCCTTCCATTTACTTTAAAGAGACTCAGATACTGCAACAAACGCCTGTTATCACATTCCTATTGTCTCCATCAGGACGTCATGAAGCTGGCCTGCTCCGACAACAGGGTTAACTTTTACTATGGGCTATTTGTTGCACTCTGCATGATGTCAGACAGTGTGTTCATTGCTGTGTCCTATGTGTTCATCTTGAAGACTGTGTTGGGTATTGCATCCCATGGGGAGCGGCTCAAAGCTCTCAATACCTGCGTCTCCCACATCTGTGCTGTGCTCATCTTCTATGTACCTATTATTACCTTAGCAACCATGCATCGCTTTGCAAAGCATAAGTCTCCATTAGCTATGATTTTGATAGCAGATGCGTTCTTGCTGGTACCACCCTTGATGAATCCCATTGTGTATTGTGTAAAAACTCGGCAGATTAGAGTAAAAGTCTTAGAAAAACTGGGTCTTCATTCTAAGTAATGGGAACAACATTCTTAGATGTTCCATTTTCTCTACAATTAGCTACCTTAGAGACAGGACAGTGTTTCATCTTCAAAGGAGATCCATTTACTTCATAGCCCTATAGTTTGTTTCAATCAATGAGTACTGTCACTTTTCTGGTTTAAAGGAGGAAGAGGCTTCATATTTCATAGAGCTTCTATGAATCCCTTCACTGTTATTTGAATGGTGGAAGACATCTATCCTTAGTTGCAAAAATGAGGAATAAGAATGTCCACAATCTTCTAAAGAAAACATGGGATATATGGTCTTCATTGTGTCTGGGAGAAGCCTGAAAGATTCCGAAACTGCTTAACATCCTGTATTTGTCTCTTATTTTGATCCCTTCTTATGTTGCATTAAACCATTTATAGCATGTCTGAGTTTGTCTGAGTGGTTCTTTAATGTTCAGAGTGTTGTTGTAGCAACAGTGTCACCTAGAGAGCTGTTGACACTATAGAATCAGCACTGCTGCAAGTTTGTGAGCCAATACTCATCTTAGAGAGATCCCAAGTAATTAACATGTCAATTACTGTTTGGGGATTACATTCTAGGGTGATGTGAAAGAGGAAATTATAAAAACTGTCATTTGCCCATCCTGATTTATGGTGAAATCAATTTTAGAGGGGTAAATTATAAAAGGATTTCAGCATTTGGCAGCATCACAGTGAAAGTTAAGGAGCTGAATCTCAGGAGCTGGAGGATCAGTTGTAACTCTAGTCATACATATGTATGTATGTATGTCACTCAAATGTACTATGAATTCCTATGCAGCAAAAAACTGCAGATTACTTACTTTTAAATCTTTTATTAGTAAAGGAGCTTTTCTATCATATGTACTTGGTAGTATATATCAATTTCCACTGAAATGTTAAAGTAAATGAGGAAATATTGGTAAATAGGTAGCACAAAAATATATAACATTAGGAAGCTGTTATAGTTTAATTTATTTTGCTGTGATAAAACACCCTGACCAGAGGCAACTTGTGGGAAGAATGTGTTTATTTAGCTTATACTTCCAGGTCATGATCTATCACCAAGGGAGGTAAGGGCAGGGTCTTGAAGCAGAAGCAATGGAAGAATGATGCTTACTGGCTTGATCACAGGCTTGAGCTCAACTATATTTCTTGTGAAATCCAGACCTACCTTTCTAGAGTTAGTGCTGCCTATAGTGACCTGGGTCATCTCACATCAATCATCAATCAAGACAATCTCTCCTAGATATGACCACAGGCCAATCTGATCAAGGCAATTCTTTAGTTGAGGTTTCTTCTTCCCTGGTGAATCTAGGTTCTGTAAACTTGGCAGTAAAAACTAACCAAGACAGCTGGGCGGTGGTGGTGCATGCCTTTAATCCCAGCACTGGGGAGGCAGAGCCAGGCGGATCTCTGTGAGTTCGAGGCCAGCCTGGGCTACCAAGTGAGTTCCAGGAAAGGCGCAAAGCTACACAGAGAAACCCTGTCTCAAAAAACCAAACAACAACAACAACAACAACAACAACCCAAAAACTAACCAAGACAAAACAAATATCAAATCTGGAAATTTCTGTGATGAGAAAAAGATTGAATCAGATTATCAATGTGTATTCAGTAGTTAATGAAACCCAGGGCCAATGTTCCTCTGGTTCTGCTGTGATAAGCTGGAGTAGTCATTACCTTGACTCTGTTAAAGCTTTCTACTCTCTGCACATCAGTGTAAGAAGCAGATGCTGCAGGGATATAGGGAGCTTTGTGAGATACAGGGATTATTCCACTGAATCTATTCCACTCTAAAGAAAACCAAAATGATGAAATTTGTATGTATACGGATGGGAATGGAAAAAGTTCTACTGAGTGAGGCAGCCCAGGTCCAAAAGGACAAATGGCACCTGTTCTCTTTTATATGTGAATGCTAGCTTTGACTGACTAGTTGTGTTTGTTTAACTTGGAGTACCTGTGGAATTGGGAAAGCTAGGAAGGGGATATTGATGGTTCACTCTATGGGAAGGAGACAGTAGAACATAAGAAGGATTAAAGTAGAGTGGGAGAATATTGTAGGTGAAATGTTTAAACAGGGTTTGGGAGACTAAGGAGATGAGAAGTAAGTGTAGGAATGTTAACTGAAGATAAGGGCCTATGAACAAGCCATATGGAAACATACTATCTTGTAACCTAATTTAAAAAATATGAAAGATACATTGAATGGAGGTACATTGCGTGGGTAGATATGATGCTCTTTGAAGCAATGGTTACTACAGAAAATCTTCAGTGTCCTATAGGGAACAGTCCTGTAGAAATCATTGGTCAGGGAGATCCCACAGGCCTCCCAACCAGCACAGGCTTGTCAGTCCTTTTGTTGCCCATCAAGGCCAGGTTGTAAGACCCTATTATTGAAAACATAACATACCTGGGCTTCAAGATACAGAGAAAGCAAGTAGGTAGGGAGCTGTAAACTTCCTCCCTGTGGGCTTTTAATTATTTAAAAGATATTGTGGAGGCTTCTGGGGGAGAAAAGACATGAACAATTTTATTCAGTTGTGAGCCCTATAAACTACAAAGCTGAGCAAGATATGTTTGTTTGTTTAATAATGGCACAGTTATTATGAGAGTAACCAAACACACTCTGATTGCACTTAATGCTTACACCACAAAAGGGAGACATGTCTGGTATTATAAAGCTGGCCAGCAATCCATAGGTCCAAGGGGGGAAACACACTGCTGTTGTTTAAATAAATTGACAGCATCAAACTGTCTTCCAAATCTGTGTATATCCATAGAAGAAAGCTACTCTTAGACTTAATGAAAGAATGACAATGAATTCAGAGATCCAAGGGTGACCAATATGCTAAGAATAAGTGGTACCTGAGGGCTTAGCTCTAAATAAGACAGTTATACCTTCTTTTCTACACTAAGGTTTAAGGGACATTGAGAAAGAGGGAGATGGGAACAATGCAAGATCTTGAAGATAAGGAGAATGGCTGTGAATTGTCATCATCTAGGCATGGCCTAGTAACTGCACTCACAAGTCTACAGCAACTGTAGTTAATTACGATGGACCTACACAAGACAGGTCCTGCTAGCAATGAGTCAGGAATGGGGAAGGTGCTTATAGGGCCCTCTCCCCTTACTGCTGAGCTGTTTTTTATTGATAGATTCTAGTAAAGGGGTAGTCATTGTCTTCAGTTGTATACTAACTTCAGAGCCAGTCTTCAATGGTTAGCACTAAATCCATCATCACACAGATGGCCCTGGTTAAATTCATAAAACAAAGCAGACATTAATGTGAGAAAAAAGTTTGTAGAGGAGAGGGAGGATAGACAGGTGGAAGGGAGGTAAGAAAAAGTGAGGTGTGTATGTGAAAACAATCAGTATGCACTACATGCTTGTATTAAGTTGCTAAGGAAAATTTTAATTAATAAAAAAATGCACATGCCATTATATGTGGAATGCAAAGGTAAAAAAATCCATTGTAAACAATAAATAAAGGACAAAAATTGTAAAGGAATAAAAAAGTGAAATTGGTTATGTAAAATTATTTGATAGTTGTTTGAACAAAATTAAACATAAACATCATAATGGGAAAGATATGAAATTAAGATCACTTACAAATTTCAACTTAAAATATAAAAATAGAAATTAGGTAAATGTTTCTTTTTAGTAAACTCTTCATGGTGTAGGATACAAATATGAATAGGAAACATTAATGGATGCATGAAAGAAATTCTTTTTTATTATTTGGGAAATCCAATTAAAGTACAGAGACATAGTTACAAAATTAATAAGAATTTAAAAACACGACATTCTTCTCTAGGACATAAGAATGCATGCATGCATGTAACTTTTTGTGAAAGGGCTATATACTGAAAATTGAAATTTACAGTCTTATAGAACCATTAGTAATGATCTAGAGAGCACCCTTGTAGAAATACTAATGTAAATATTCATAAGGAGTTACACAGGGATTTCTATTTTGAGTAGTGGTAAACTGAAGACATCTTTAATGCCCATCAATAGGAAACAATTGACTAACCTATAATCCATTCATGCTATCAAATGTTATATCATCATTTGAATCAATGAAGTCTGTACTAATTGCCTTGGAGAGCCGATGAAAGGAAAGGAATATGATCATAATATATTATATGCAAAATATCTTCTTTAATTAAAAAAAAGCACCAAGGCTCAGTTTAGAGCTTCCAAAATATTTCACGCATCTCTGAAACCATCATTCTTGTGGATTTCAAAGTCACTTGTCTTCTTATGGTTGTTACCTAGTATTCTCTAAAGAACTAAAAGTGTGATTCTGTACCCCCCAAACACCTATAGGATATTATTTGACTATTATGTTAAAAACAAGGCAAGTGCCTCATAAAAGCATATTGATAGTCATGGTAACATAAAAAGTTGAGAAAACATTCTGTGCTTGTAGAATTGGACAGAAATTAAATTGTGTTAGTTTATTTTTGTTGAGTACTATCCACAAAGCTTCATTCGCACACCATTAGAGTGCTTGTTGTAGTCATTAGAGGTAGTCACAAGGTGGACAGATGTCCTCTTGATCTAGACTGATTTGAATTGGTGGCTCTGCCTCAAGTGTGCAAGTGGCAGGCACTTGCCTTGGGGTGTAGATTTTGCTCAGTTCTGTACCGTGTCTCATTCTAGAGACCAGGCAGAGGGAGCAGGAACTACTAGAGAAGCACTTTCCATAGCATAGTAAGTTGAATCCTATGGAAGACTCCTTCTCTCATCACATTCATTAACACCCCATTTAACAAATTGAGATATGCAAAGAACAGAGCAAGCCAGTTGCCCAAGATCAAGGCCACAGAGGAAGTAGCTGGCATGGATGAGAGTATATAGTCTTATTTGAAAATGAAGAGCCTAGAATAAAGATATCTTATGTACTATCCTTAAATTTTGTATACTTGTGCATATGCATGCACAAACATACATACACACTCATTGTATGTAGTTTTGCTATGTAGCTTATGCAGGCCTTGTGTTCACAATCCTCCTACCTCAGTCTTCTAAGTACGTGGATTAGAGGTGTTTACTATCACTCAGGACATTATATTTATTAACATTAATTAAGAGCCCAACTATGATTAACTTTGAATGATGTAAGTTTATCTTTACTTACTCATTTTTTCTGAATTGCAGAAGATTTTAACCACAAATGTACATATATTGAACCTTTGATTAAAATTTTGAAAACTGAATAATGAAAAACACCTAATTGTCTCTTTTTCAGGCTGATGAATTCTATGGTCCTTTTCTCTTGGTGTGAAGAGCATGAATAAGCAATGTTTGTTCCTCTGAGGACCACTAAGAATACTACTTATGAGTGGCAACTCAGGTGAAAAGTCCTTCACCCAGCTGGGCAGGAGGCTCATCTTCTCTTTCTTCTTCCATGAATCTTTAAATTCTCCACTCTTCTCAGTTACATAGTATATAGTGATGGAATTAACAAATAGGCCCCATACTAGGATATAAAGTATCCAGATCTTTCTAATGCCCTTGATAGGTAGTGCCCTAGTGCATGGACCACTTCTGTTCTCTGGAGCTTTTATGTTTTCTTCAGCATGCGCATTTGCAGAAAAAAGTAGCTAATTTGTATACAAGTATGTATGGACCTAAGTGACCGGTCATGCATGGTGAACGGAGTTTTCATCACGGAGACCTTTGTTTGGGGAGCTCTTTACCACAAGCGTGGAGGGCATCCTCCCTCACTGAGCACAGCCCACTTTCCTGGGCAGTACCCTTTTGAGAATTTTTTCTCTAATCTCCTTCATCTTGACACTGTAGAGAACTGGGTTTATCAGTGGAGGTAGCAGGAAATGGACATAGGAGAGAAGAGTATGGGCAGGCTGAGGGAGTGGCAGCTTGAATCGGTCAATGAGTGCCAAAAGAATCATGGGTATGTAGAAGAGGAGCACAGCAGAGAGGTGGGCAGCACATGTTTGACCAGCCTTCCAACGATCCTCAGTAGACCCCACACCTTGCAATACTCTGCCAATCAGGCCATAGGAGAAGAAAATAAGCAGAGGGTCTAGTGCCATAGCAGACAGTACCACAACCAGGCTGTAGACTGCACCCCATGCTCCTGGGCAGGCTAGGCGAGCTATATCTGGGTGCAAGCAATAAGAATGTGTCAGGACCTGTGGACGGCAATATGGCATATGAGCCAATAGGAATGGAAGGGGCAGATGGAGACTCAGACATCGGAAAGCAATGGCCATGCCAATCTTGCTAATGACACCATTGGTGAGGAGTGCTGGGTAGTGGAGAGGGCGGCAGATAGCCAAAGCCCGATCAAATGCCATGGCAAGCAAGACAGAGGACTCCATAACAGAAAAGACATGGACAAAGAACATCTGTAGGAGGCAGGCTGAGGCAGGGACAGCATGAGTATCAGCAAAGGCCAGGCCTAGCAGGGTAGGCATTAGTACTGTGGTCAAGCCAACATCAGACACACTGAGCAAGAAGAGGAAGAAGTACATTGGGCGATGTAGCGTGGGCTCCAGTACAATGATCCAGAGAATTGTACCATTGCCCAGGGCAGAGAGAAAGTAGACAGTGATGAGAGGAATTGTCCACAAGGATGGTGCAGCTTCCAGGCCAGGCAGGCCCACTAACAGGAAAGTGGAGGTCATTGATGTGCTGCTATTTGAGGTTTCCTGGGTAGTTAATATTGACATAGTTCAGGATCACTCTGGAACCTGAAAAGTAATTAAGTTTTTATAAATATTTTGGATGATACCCTCTACCACAATCTGCCTCTCCCTTCCAGGCACAGACTCATTCAAAGAGTGCATGTTCGCCCACCTCTTGTGCTGTAGCTTGTTTTGTATAGCTTTTATTTGGGCTTATGTATATTCCTTTAACCCTGTTTCTGTACTTTCTTCTAATTTAATGTTCTTCCTTATTTGACACACAGCCAGGAGATCTATATTAACATGATTATGTTTTTATTCTCTTCTTAACTGTAGACAGCCTGTCTTCTGTGTTCCTTTACAATCACATTTGATCTCCTTTACCAGTTCTCACTAAAGTCACCAATTACTACTCTGTTTAAAAGTTAGATTATTATATTGTTGTTTTTCATGTTTTTGAGTTGAATTTTTTAATACAATATATTTTGATCATACTCTTTCCCCTCCCCAACTCCTCACAGATCCTCCCCACCTCCTTACTCACCCAATTTATCTCTTTTCCTCTCTCTTAAAACAAAAACAAAAAAAATCTGAAAATCAGAACAAACCAAAAACCAATAAGAGAAAAAAAATACTTGAATAAGACAAAAAGCCCACAAAAATACTATTGAGTTTGTTTTGTGTTGGGATTTGACCTGGAGAGAGGTTGATAAACCTACTGACACTCCATCAGAGAAAAGTGATACAATGACTTTTAATGACATATTGATAAATTAGATATTTTCTAAAATGTTTGTTTCTCAGGAAGCCTTGGCTTTTGTGATCCCCGCCTCTTTTAAGTACACCTCTTAGATTTAACTTCATAGTTTACTTAGGTTATGTAAGATGATCTTGATTATAAACTCAGGCTAACATTAGAAAGAAGGAAACCATAGGAAACTATCTCTCTATTTAAAAATGGAAGTAGATTTAAGAAAAGATACACCCTTCCTACCTGCCTTGCTGCCTATGTTGAGGGGCCTTAGTTATACATTTAAAGGGGGGTGTTTCATTTTCAGTTTGGCTAGGAGCCAATGCAACAATCTCTATCCACACAGGTCATGAACCCATGTGTAGAAACTCTAGGAGTTGTCTAAAATGTACTGATTAAAATAATCAATGAGTTTAACAAAGCCACAGAATATAAAGGTTACCAGCAAACCCTGATCATGTCTCCATATGATAGTATTGAACAAATTGGCTATCAAATAAGGAAAGTAATTGTATTAGTGACAGCATTTAAAAAGCATAAGATGACTAAAATAAATCAAATTTATATTCTTAAAATTACAAAGAAATTAAAGAATTTAAATTGCTAAAGACTTAAAAAGCTCCAAAAATTTCAAAGATATTCGTGACTTATAGATCAGAAGACTCAATAGATAAAAGATCAGAAGAACAAGCCAACAGACCTTTTTGTTGTGACCAGTAAGCTTATCATAAAATTTAGAATTAAAAACTATGAAACTTTATAATGTCATGGAAAATTCTTATCTGACACTAAATAAAGTACATTTAATTCATAAATTAAAATAGCAACAAATGTAGCAATGCTGAATTAAAACAACTAGGCTGGGTATGGTGGTACATAGATGTGATTTCAGTACTTGGGAGGTGGAGCAAGGAGTTGTGACTTTATGGGCAGCTGAACAACTTAGAAAGACCCTATCTTGATGAAAACAAGCCGTGCCAAACCAAACCAAGCCAAACAAATGAAACAAAACAAAGACAACATTAATCATGTGCACAGATAAAATATGAAGGGCTAAATTGGAAAATAATTTCGCTCATAAGAAAATTAGTTCAGCCTATATTACTGACCAAAGTTCAGAATTTGGACTATCTAAAGAACTGTAAGTGACTAATAAACAAATAGAAAAGCTAATATAAAAGATGGCTATGCATAGTGAGTGATTATCATAGGAAATGTATAAGTAGTAAGAAACATATAATAAAATTAATTTCAGTATTACTGACAGAATACATATTTTAAAAGACAAAGCATGCTCTTACACATTGTATAAGATAAAAAATACTTTTAAAGGCTGAAAATATCTACTAGAACAGATGCTACAACTATTTTAGATTGAAATTTTTTAGATTATGAAATTGTGTAGTCCCGCTGGGAGAACTTGGGCAGGCCCTAATGAAATAAACTCATTATTAGTTTCTGCAGTTAAGCTGATGTATCTGAGGGTTAACCTTGCATGACATAAAGAGGCATATAGAAGGGGCTGTACTTCTTAGGGGTGCCACGTAGAAGTCTTCATAAAGGGATAATGAACAAGGAGCCTTAAATAATATTGTCAACTGAAGACCTATTGTAAAGTTTTAGAAAAAGAATGCTCAAAATAGTTATGAGTTGTGGTGTCACATATGTTTTTAAAACCTCAAAAATTAACCAGTATCTCCCACATAGCTACAGTTGTGTGTAAGTGCTAGAGAGAGACTGAGATAGGTAGCCCAGGATTTGTTTGGATCTGATTACTGATGGCTTGAGGCAAGAAAGAACAGCAACAGAATCTGTCCCAGAGTCCTCAGCCTGTGGCCTCAGCTCTCATGCAATTCCTCTTTATGAGGCATGATCTCATGTCAGTCACTGGGGAAGCTACGTTGCTGCTCCTCAGGATTTCACCCTTTCTACTTCTCAACCATGATGTGCTCTTTGCTGGGACTTTCATTTGCCATACCTCAGGCTTTGCTGTCAATTTATCTGCCTTCCTATCCTTTTTCTATGTATTTTCCTGTTTCTCATTCGCAATTTGACAATGTGGTTGCCTCCTCTTGCCTAAGACCCTTTGTTTATCCACTGCTTAAAAAAAAAAAAGGGCCACGTCCTTGTTTCTGAGACAGTTTCCTTATGTTACCCAGGCTGACTGCCGACTAATGAGCTTATGTGATCCCCTACCTCAGCTTTCTAAGTAGCTGGGATTACTGCAGGCGTTTGTTGAAATATACCACTGTAAGGTTGCCTCTGTCTCTGCTATAAATCCCCTCACACTGGGATCCAGACAAGCACTTTTTAAACCATTTCCATTGCATTTCAACGTATGCATATGAACGTTCCAGAATTACTGCGATTCTTTAGCTACGTAGATGTGTCACAGCTTTTTATACTTTCAAATATTATATTTTGTAAAAGAATGTTCTTTCTCTGTGTCATCACACCTTATCTGTATCACGATGTTTCAGTGCAGACATTGCTCCTTTTGTTCTCAAACCTTGATGTCTTTCTTCACACCACCCTTGTGTTAGGGAACAGACTGTGATTTAGTCTGTCAACATCCACTGTTCATCTTTTATTCTTTGCCTTTCTTATGAATGGGCTTTTACCTTCTCAAGAGAAGGCTTATTATTTTTTGCTGTGAATATCATCCCTTGATATTTTCAACTTCAAATAAGATGTTTCCTGGACCCTCTACACGTCTATGTAGCATTTTCTTCACTGTGTTTCTCTTAATTTTTCTTCTGGGTTCTGTCTCTATAAAATGTCTTCATCCTCATTCCTTTCTCAAAACATCCCATCCATTCCATTCACCCCCGTCCACTCCATCCACTCCATCCACTCCCATCCACACCCCACAGATGTTTCCTCACAATCTTAGTCTTTCTGTCACTGTAGTCCTTACTAGTTCCCACCATCTCCTCCTGGATATTGCAGTGTCTTTGTATGACATTTACTCTAGAAAGAGCTTCTGAATGGGCTTGTAATCAGGACAACAGAGGTCCATATGCACCTCAGAGAACATTCCCGAGCTTCAGGAATGTGTCAAGTACTGGGGGTGCCTAGCTGAACATAAAGCAAAGGGAGGTTTAAGACTGATGCCTTCTGAGAAAACCTGTAAGGGTTTTGTGGGGCAATTTAAATAGACACATATGTGAACTTCTAAATCAGTCTTGTCCTGTCTTATTAAAA
>CABHPR010119481.1:0-23416 GCA_902168415.1 Peromyscus melanophrys
GCTCTCACCCCTCAGCAGGTCAAGGTTCAGGGGATCAGTCTGACCCCCCAGCAAGGCCAGGCTCTTGGGATGGCTCTTACCCCTGACCAGGCCAAAGCACAGGGGATTATTCTCACCCCTCAGCAGGCCCAGGCCCTGGGGCTCACTCTTACCCCTCAGCAGGTCAAGACTCAGAGGGTCCGTTTGACCCCTGAGCGGGCCCAGGCCCTGGGGATAGCAATCACCCGTGAGCAGGCCCAGGCCCTGGGGATTACTCTCACTCCCAAACTAGCTCAACCACAGGAGATCAGCCTCAGTCCAGAGGAGGCCCAGGCTCTGGGGCTCACACTCACCCCTCAGCAGGCCCAGATACGGAAGATCTTTCTCACCCCTAAGCAGGCCCAAGCTCTGGGCATCACTCTTACACCTGAGCAAGCCAAGGCACTGAAGATTAGTTTGACCCCTCAGCAGGCCCAAGTCCTGGGGATCACTCTCACCCTTGAGCAGGCCAAGGCACAGAGAATCAGTCTGACCACTGAGCAGGCCCAGGTCCTGGGGATCACACTCTCCCTCCAGCAGGCCCAGGCCCTGGGGGTAGCTCCTACCCTTAAGCAGACTGCGGCCTCGGGAATCACTCTTACCCCTGAGCCAGGCAAGGAAAAAGAGGTCAGCCTGACCCGGGTGCAGGCCTTGGCCCTGGAGATCAGTCCCACCCCTGAGCAGACCCACATCTTGGGGATCTCTCTCAGTCCACAGCAGGCCCGGGACCTGGGAATCACTCTTACCCCTAGGCAAGCCAAGGTACAGAAGATATGTCTGACTCTTGAGCAGGCACAGGCCCTGGGAGTCATTTTCACCCCTGAGCAGGCCAAGGGATGGAGGATCAGTCTGACCCTTGAGCAGGCCCAGGCCCTGGGGATCACTCTCACCTCTGAGCAGGCCAAGGCCCACAGAATCAATCTGACCCCTGACCAGGCAGAAGCCCTCGGGATTACTCTCACCCC
The DNA here is from genome assembly GCA_902168415.1 of Peromyscus melanophrys. Classification (NCBI taxonomy): domain Eukaryota; kingdom Metazoa; phylum Chordata; class Mammalia; order Rodentia; family Cricetidae; genus Peromyscus; species Peromyscus melanophrys. The sequence goes on from CABHPR010119481.1 coordinate 984, forward strand.
TGGGCAGGCCCAGGCCCTGGGGATCCGTTTCACTCCTTCACGGTTCCAGACACAGGATATTTCTTCTCCTAAGAAATTCCAGGATTTAGAAGCTCCATTAACCTATGAACAGGCAGCATCACTAAGGGGCCGCCCTACTACAGAGCAAATTCAAACCCTGAAAGTCCCTATGATCCCTGAGTCTATCCAGACACCTAAACCAGCTGTTGCCTCTAAACAGACCCAGACAATTGAAATCCCACTAACTCCTCAACTGTCCCCAGCATTTGGAATTCCACTTCCACAGGGACAGGGCAAAGCACTGGGCATCACTCTCATGCCAGGGCAGACCCAGGCATTCGAGCAAGTCCAGGCATTGCAGCCTCCCCTCACATCCAGGCAGGCCCCGTTGCTGGGCCAGTTTGGTCCAGGAGAGATACAGACACTAACGTTCACTATAGCACTTGAGAAAGCCCAGAATTTGGGTGTCACTTTTACCCAGGAACAAACTCAGGCAGCATCTATCACCCTCACCTCTGAGCAGGTGGCAGCATTAGAAGACGCACTCACCGAAGAACTGGCCTGGACATGGGGGCTTTTAACGGCACCAGAAAAGCCGGCTGCATTGGTTCCTTCCCCTGACAGACAGCTTCCTACATCTATTGCATTGCAGAAATTGAAGTCTTCTCTTCAAGCCCCGTTTTCCCCTAGGACGAGCCTAGAACTGAGCTTTCTTTCTGACTCTGAGAAGCTTGAAGAACCACGCATCTCTCCCACCTACAGACAGATTCTAGCAGACAAAGGTCAAGTCACTCCCACACAGCTTCTAACATCAGAAGTCCCTCCCACCCTAAGGCAGCTCCCAACACCTGGGGCTCCTTCCACTCCAGGGCTGCCCCTTGGTCATTGGCATTCCTTCAAACCTGGAGACACCGGGTCATCTCTAATGCTGGAAACCCACCTCACCCACAGAAGGCCGACACCACCTCTAGTATCTGGAGTCCCACCGACCTCTGGAGAGGTTCTAGGTCTCTTCGTTCCTGGAGGCTCTGCTGCCCCCTTCCAGCCTCCAGCCATCCATGACCACGCTCCCTACATGCAGACCTACTCTACCCCTAGACAGCCAAAGCCATCACTGATCATTCCTGAGCAAGGATTCTCTGTAAGAACTCCTGTCTCAGCAGAGGCTTTCCCAGTCCCTGGAAGACCTCAGAGAATTTCTCCCTCTTCAGTCTCTCAGAAAAGGCCAGTAGCTGTTTCCCCTCCAAAACCTGAATCAATCAGAGCTCACCCAAGTGCTGCTCTGGGCTTTGAGGTCTCTCCGGCTCCTTTCCCTATGGAGAAGTTCCAAATATCAAAGTTTTCTGACATTTTAGAAGAAACTCAGGTACTCCAAGATTCTCCCGACATGAAATCACTTGGAGTGTTTCAGCCTTATGTTCCTAGTTCTAGGGTACCAGGATCAAAGTCCCATCACGTTGGTGAGAAAGCCCCTTCCACTCGAGAGAAATCCATAGCGTCACTACCGTCTCTTACCACTCAGCTCTCCCAAACATCACAGATCACACCTTCTGAAAGGGGCCAAAGACCACGGCTCCCCCCAATAGACGAACCCTGGATATTATCCCCAGTTCCTGGCACTAGGAAAGCCAAGACGGTGGGGTCCCCCCTCACTGCCCAGCACCATGAAGACAGATACTTTGTTGATGTGGAGGCTCAAAGGAAGAACCTGGCTATATTAAATCAGGCTGCGCAAACTGCTGGACTCCCTTCACAGTACCACACAATTGCCAGGAATCTCATAATCGAATTACTCCATATGAATACAGTTCGGCTGGGGTATCTGTCCCGCAAGTATGTTGCCTATAGGCTGATCCAGCTTGCCAGGTAGGTATAATGATTATACAGAACCATTTTCTGATATAGTCCTTGCGTCAAACACCGTCCTTCACTGCCTAGAATTTTCATGTTTGTCAGGCCATGCGCTCTAAATTTTTTCAGTTTTTAATGTGTATAGGCATTCGTTTGCATGCCTATCTGTGTGTGTGTGCCTGTGCTCAAAGAGGATGTTGGATCTCCTGAAACTAGACTTACAGTCAGTTGTGAGCTATGATGTGAGCGCTAGGAATCAAACCCGAGTTCTCTGGCAGAGCAGCAACCGCTCTTCACCACTGAGCCACTCACTGCTCCAGCCCCAGATCATATGCTGTAAATATCCTCTCATTAAGGATCTACAGGATGGAGGTTTAAGACCATAAAAGGAAGTCAGCTGTGGTGGTGCATGCTTGTAATTCTACTGCTTGGGAGCTGGAGGCAGAAGGAGTGTGTACGTTGAGCATTCAGGGCTTAGAGAGTGTGTACGTGTACGTGTGCGTGTGCGTGTGTGTGTGTGTGTGTGTGTGTGTGTGTGTGTTGCACAGGGAAGCTAGAGGAGACAGGAGGATTCCAGATGTCTTCCTCTTCACCCTACACCTGTTCTCTCGAGGCTGCATCTCTCATGGAATCTTCACACTAGGCTGGCGGGGGCGACCCTTTTCCCTGCCAATACTCCACCGATACTGTGCCTGCCTGTCTTCTTTTACCTATTTATTCTGTTTTGTCTTTGAGATGAGATTCACCCTGAAGCCCACACTGACCTGAAATTCACTGTGTAGCCCAGGCTGGCCTCCAACTCTCAGACTTTTTGTCTCAGCCTCCAGATGAGTAGGAGTACAGACATGGGCCGTCAGACTCGGCTCTGCGTAATTTTTGAAGTGAGAAATGGCAGGCTATAGACAAGGTGTTACCATAACAACTTTATTGTTAGCCCTGATTTTTTTGTTGTTGTTGTTTTTTGTTTGTTTTGTTTTGTTTTTCAAGACAGGGTTTTTCTGTGTAGTTTTGGTGCCTGTCCTGGATCTCACTCTGTAGACCAGGCTGACCTCGAACTCACAGAGAATCCGCCTGGCTGTGCCTTCTGAGTGCTGGGATTAAAGACATGTGCCACTGCCACCCGGTGGCCCTGATTTTTTTTTTTTTTTTTTACATTTTTTTCAGAAATAGGCCAGGCATGGTAGTCTACATCTGCAATTACAACCACTTTAGAGGTAGAGGCAGGAGGCTCAGGAATTCAAGGGCAATTGTCAGCTACTTATTGAGTTCGAGGCCATCCTGGACTACATGAGTCTCTGTCTTTAAATTAATCAATCAATTAAGGGTTAGGGGTCTGATTTGGTGGTGCATGCTCTGTAGGCCAACCTGGTCTACAGAGCGAGATCCAGGACAGGCACCAAAACTACACAGAGAAACCCTGTCTCGAAAAACCAACCAACCAACCAAACCAACCTTTCTCAGTTTGTTTTCCTCGTATGTAAGTCTTTGGCTCACATCTCTCTGCTATGAGATCTGGGTGTTTTTTTGTTTTTGTTTTTTTCTTGCCTAGTTACTTGATCACTACTTGTAAAATAATCTCTTTCCCTCTACTGAGGGAATTTAAATGTACATTTACTATAAATTCTTTGAGTTTTTTGTTTGTTTGTTTTTGTTGTTGAGACAGGGTCTCCTGTAGTCTAGGACGGCATATACTCACTATGTAGTCCATGCTGGCCTCAAATTCATGACAACCCTCTTGCTTGGAGTCTTCAGTACTGGGGAAACAGCCACCTTGCCCGGATAGTCCTCTCACCTCCCAATATTAGAAAATAATTTTAAGCCAGGCAGGTGTGGCGCACGCCTTTAATCCCAGCACTCGGGAGGCAGAGCCTGGTGGATCTCTGTGAGTTCGATGCCAGCCTGGTCTACAGAAATTTATAGCTTTTGTTCATTTTTTTAAATAAAAATGTATAGTTTTGTTTGCACCACCCCCAGTCCACTCAGAAATTTATTCTTTTTTTTTTTTTTTTTTTTTTTTTTTTTGGTTTTTTGAGACAGTGTTTCTCTGTGTAGTTTTGGTGCCTGTCTTGGATCTCACTCTGTAGACCAGGCTGGCCTCGAACTCACTGAGATCCTGAGTGCCTCTGCCTCCCGAGTGCTGGGATTAAAGGCGTGTGCCACCACCGCCTGGCAGAAATTTATTCTTATATGAGAATTAGATAAAGACTTCATTAAACAAGTCTCCCACCCCTTCTCATACCTCCAAGTAACTCAGAATGAGAGCAGAATGGAAAGAAACAGATATCAGGTTTGCTAAGGTAGGTTTAGGAACTGTATGGATCTAATTCTTCATTTTTTTTTTCAAGAAACAACATAATCAAACGATTAAGAGCCATCCAAAATACTGGGAAAGGGTACGAGACTCAGAACCTCTACACCATGCTGGACAGAATTGATCACTACCAGAAGAAGGTGATGTGGTTCTGGACTGAAAAGCAGAACCAGTTAGAGCAGAGACGGAAACACTGTCTGTGGTCCATGATGCAGTTCTTCACCCAGGTAGCTCTGCTGTCCGCTCCTTCTCCTAGGGCAAGACAAAGAAAGAAGGGTAGTTTTGTTTTGTTTGAGACATGGTCTCTCTACTATGCAGCTCTGGCTGCCCTGGAACCCACTCTGTAGACCAGGCTGGCCTCGAACTCATAGAGATCTGTCTGCCTCTGCCTCCTGAGTGCCGGGATTAAAGGCGTGCTCAGCTCCAAGGAAATAAGTTTTGACAATAATGTTTACCTGGCTAGACCATGTGTATGAGTTTCCTGGGGCTGTTGTAACAGATTATCAGAAATGTATAATGGAAATTATTACTGTTTGCGGCCAGCCTGGTCTACATAGCTAATTCCAGGGCAGCCTTGGCTACAGGGTAAGTTCCTATCTTAGTGAACCTCTACCCCCTCAAGAACTGGCAACAACCAAAAGGAATCCTCTACCACTGCTACAACAACAACAAGTTTATGAAATCAGAGTGTCCCAGGGTTCATTGTCTCTGGAGGTTCCGGGAAGAGATCTCTGTCCCATGCCTCTCTGCTGGTGTCGCGGCCATCAGTTGGTCTCCTTAGCGATGTAACTCTGCTTTCAGATGACCAGTGTGTCTGCTGTCCTCTTTCCTGACTCTGAAGACAAATGGCAATGAACGTATTACACACCTAATTAGTCCAGGATGCTCTTGTTTTGAGATTTTTTTTTAATTAATTAATTAATTTTTTAAAATTACACTCATGATATTCATTAATTACACTCATGATATTAATTATATTTGTGGTATTCATTGATTACATTTGCAGTATTCATTCAATAATTATATTTATGATATTCATTAATTACATTAACTATATTGATTTATTACATTCATGATATTATATCCTGATACTACTGCCCGTTTGTGGGGCTTTTCCATCACACAAAACAGAGATTCTGTACTTAGGAAATCATTGCTCTATATTGCTTTCTTCTCCATCTTAAGATAACGTCTAATCTTTCTGTCTCTATGAATTTATATATTCTATATATTTCATGTAATACAATTCTATAGTATTTGTCCTTTTTTTGAATGTAAAAACATTTTATGTACAACTGCAGGAGAAATAATACAAAGATAGCTTGAACATAAAAACAGGTTATAATTCAAAAGTCCAGGGTTATTTTAAACAGTAACTTTAAGGCATGGTGGTCCGATAAAATACGGGAGGTTATTCCAATGTTTTTGTATCTGTTGAGATTTGCTTTGTGACCAAGCATGTGGTCAGTTTTCGAGAAGGTTCCATGGGGTGCTGAGAAGAAGGTATATTCTTTTTTTGTTTGTTTGTTTTTTGAGACAGGGTTTCTTTGTGTAGCTTTGTGCCTTTCCTGGAACTCACTCTGTAGACCAGGCTGGCCTCGAACTCACAGAGATCTGCCTGCCTCTGCCTCCCAAGTGCTGGGATTAAAGGCGTGCGCCACCACTGCCCGGCGAGAAGAAGGTATATTCTTTTGTGTTAGGATGGAATGTTCTGTAGATATCTATTAAGTCCATTTGAGCCATAACATCTGTTAGGTCCTTTATTTCTCTGTTAAGTTTCAGTCTGGTAGATCTGTCTTTTGGTGAGATTGGGGTGTTGAAGTCTCCCACTACTAGTGTGTGGGGTTTGATGTGCGATTTAAGCTTTAGTAATGTTTCTTTTACAAATGTGGTTGCCTTTGTATTTGGGGCATAAATGTTTAGAATTGAGACTTCATCTCGGTGGATTTTCCCTATGATAAATATGTAATGTCCTTCCCGGTCTCTTTCAATTGATTTTAGTTTGAAGTCTATTTTATTAGATATTAGGATAGCTACACCAGCTTGCTTCTTAAGTCCTTTGGATTGGAAAGCCTTTTCCCAGCCTTGTACTCTGAGGTAGTGTCTGTCTTTGAAGTTTAGGTGTGTTTCTTGTATGCAGCAGAAGAATGGATCTGTTTTCCTATCCATTCTGTCTTTTTATAGGTGAGTTGAGACCATTGGTATCGATGGATATTAATGACCAGTGATTGTTAATTCCTGTTATTTTTTGGTGGTATTGTTGTGTTTCTCTTCTTTGGTATTTGTTGTTGTGGGATTATCTATTGCCTGAGTTTTCATGGGTGTGTTTAATTTCCTTAGGTTGGATTTTCCCTTCTAGTACTTTCTGTAGGGCTGGATTTGTGGATAGGTATTGTTTAGATGTACTTTTATTGTGGAATATTTTGTTTATTTTGTCTATGGTGATTGAGAGTTTTGCTGGGTATAATAGTCGGGGTTGGCATCCGTGGTCTCTTAGTGTCTGCATAACATTTGTCCAGGACCTTCTAGCTTTCATAGTCTCTATTGAGAAGTCTGGTGTTATTCTGATGGGTCTGCCTTTATATGTTACTTGACCTTTTCCCTCTGTGGCTCTTAATATTTTTTCTTTGTTCTGTATGTTTAGTGTTTTGATTATTATGTGGGGAGGGGACTTTCTTTTTTGGATCCAGTCTATTTGGCGTTCTGTAAGCTTCTTGTATCTTCATAGGTATTTCTTTCTTTAGATTGGGAAAGTTTTCTTCTATGATTTTGTTGAATATATTTTCTGTGCCTTTGAGTTGGTATTCTTCTCCTTCTATCCCTGTTATTCTTAGGTTTGGTTTTTTCATGGTGTCCCAAATTTCCTGGACATTTTGTGTTATGACTTTTTTGGCTTTAGTGTAGTAAAATTACAGTTATGAAGTAGAAATGAAAATAGTTTTATGGTTGGGGGTCACCACGACATGAGGAACTGTATTAAAGGGTTGCAGCATCAGGAAGGTTGAGAAAAACCGGGCTAGAGTCAGGGAAGTCAGAATCCAGGGGGTGAAGTATGGCTGTCAAGGCGCAGAGAGGGAACAGTAAAGGGGGAAGGCGCTGGTCAGGGTGTGGAAGCAGACAGACAGCAAGTTCAAGGTCAGGCTGAGCTACATACATAGAATTTCAGGCCATAGTCTACGCTCCCCCATCCTCCAAAAGGAACCACGGGTGTGGGCGCGTGGCTTGGCTGCTCTGCTACTGTCTGGATTCAAGGCAGAACTTCCTAACATTCCCGGCTTCTCCTGATTCTCTTTTCACACTTCACTCTGTCCAAAAGGCTGAGAAATGATACTCTGCTTTCTTTTCCATAACTATTAACTTGTTTTTGTTGTTGGTTTTGCTTCTAGCTTGAAAGAGGGTTTAAACTAAATCTTAGCCAGCCTGTGCCCTTGCTCTCCGACTTTAAGCAGATACCTGATCTTCCCAAATTTCAACGGCCAGTCTTGGAGTTATTAATTGAAGACAAAAAACCCGACATTTTAAAAACATTGGGGTATGTAGTAGAACAATATTTTAAACTTTTGGTGATAAGTGGTAACTGGTGCTTTATTTTTCTAATTAAAAATATTTTAGTTCTACCCGAGAGCTTTCCTTTTCCCAGTTATGATATGGTAGAAGAAGAGTGGGATGTACTTATTTCCTTAGTGAATTCAGCAAGGTTTACTGTTTTGTTTGAGACAAGGTCTCACTGTGTCCTCTTGGCTGGCCTGGAACTCACAAAGATCCTCCTGCCTCTGCCTCCTGAGTGCTGGGATCAAAGCTATGTGCCCTCATGCCTGGCTTAGCAAGGTTTATTTACATATATTTCTACTCAAATATTTAGCATTTAATTTTGAGTTCCATTTTTAAAAATGAAGCAAGATGGCTTAGCAGACAAGTGCGCTCATTGGGCACGCCTCTGGGTCTAAGCTCAAGCTCCAGGACCCACACAGAGGCGGAAGGAGACAACCAAGGCCGCCACAGAGTTGCCTCTGGCCACCACCTTGTCCTCCCCCGCCCAACCCCGCACCTCTTTCTCTTAATAAAATAAAGGGTTTTTTGCTTGCTCATTTTTTTTTCTTTAACACTGCTGGGCCAGAGAGATGGCTTAGCCTTAGGTGAAGGCACAGGCTGCCAAGCCTAACCACCGGAGCTTGATTCCTGGGGCTCAGGGGAGGACAGAACTGGACTGTCTGTCTGCCACTAGCGTCCTCGGACCACCACGTGCATGCCGCGCACGTGTGTTCCCACGCACATACTAAATAAGCAACGTGTAAAAAATACTTTACAAAGCTGATTCCTCCTAAGAAACAGATTATTTAAAGAATATCTAGTAAACTTTCAAGCATTGACACGTTTCTTTGTACTTCCTTCTCCCCCTTTCTCTCTGTATTTCTCAGTCTCTCTGTCTTTTGTAAGAAGGCAAAAGCTTTGGAAGGAAAAGATACATGGTCTGTGTACTTTACGAGGCTAAGAAAGTAGCTTGAAAATGGATGATTAGTCATAAGGGTGTTTTTGGTAACTGCATGGGAAAATCTTGCTTTTCCCATGTCTCTGTCCAGTGGCTACAGCTAAGGCTCCCTGGTGCATGGGAGGGCAGTTCACGGGTGCGGGGAAGAGGAGGGTGAGATATGTGTGTTTTGATTAGCTGTGGAGCTCAGAGGAGCTTCATCCTTTGCCTAATGCCCTCTGACTCTATAGAGAGCAAGCTCAGATGACGGCCATCTGGAATGCTGACCTGTCCACTTCAAGCTACCCGATAACGGAGAAGACATCTCTGAGTACGCTCTGGGCCCAGCTGGGTGGGTACCCAGATATTCCCAGACTGCTGGAGTTAGATATTCAGTCGACCTTCAGAAAATCTCTTGCTTCCATCCGGTCACAGTGAGTAAAGGTTTGGGTCCTCTGGTAACTGGGTCTTGGGTGCTATCTTCTGTCTTCCTAACTTGACTTTCATCTGCAGCAAAGGTTCCCCTCCCCCCCGCCCCTGCACATGCGCATATGGGCTTAGGTAGCTACGCCATGCATGCGTATAGATTACATGACCATGCAGCACACAGATTAGTAGGACGTAAGGCCCTAGGATGACTAAACATCTTGCCTGGCTACTAGACAGCGCATATGTGGTCATGTAGCTGGGTGAGTGGTTAGGAATTCTAACATTTGGGAAGCTGAGTCAGGAGAATTTACATGAGTTCAACGCCAGTCTAGGCTCCATAGCAAGACCTTGGCTCAAGAAAAAAAAAAAAAAAAAAAAAAAACAGAGTTGGGGATAGAATGCTTGCCCAGCATATATGAGGCCTTGGATTCAACCCTCAGTACTGGGAAAGAAAACAGAGTCTATCATGGAAGGCTGGAGGTGTGTCTCAGCTGTGCGTGCTAGTGTGCCCTAGGCCTTGGGTTCCACTTACTGCACAGCAAAACAACAATAAATAATGTATGCAATATAAAAACACGTATCATGGCATATGCTCATTGTCCCAGCCCTCAGCAGGCTGAATTGGGGATCAAAACTTTGAGGCCAGCTTTGGCTGCACAGTGAGATCCTGTCTCAAAGGCAAACACGGAGGCTGGAGAAGGTTCAGTTGGTACAGTGCCTGCCACGCCAATAGAGAACCTGAGTTCTATGGTTATCCCAGTGTCTGAGTAAGACTAATGCAACCATTTGCCTTCTTTCACTAAAAAAACAAGATATGAGCGTCACAGAGTCCTGGTGAAAGAAACATCCAGAAACAGGACTTAACTGTCTAAAAAGATGTATAATCTACAATGCTATTCAGTTGCTTTGACAAGAAACAAAGGGATTCCTCCTTTCAAAACAAAAAACAACCTAGTTTGGGTTCCTAGCACACATGTAAAGAAACTGGGCACAGCACTGCTTGTCTGTAACCCCAGCACTGGGAGGGAAGGTGAGATAGTCAGGTCTCGGGAGACTTTGGCTCACCAGCCTATGAATTGCTGAGCTCCAGGCTCATTGAGAGATGCTGTGTCAGATAAGGTGGCAAGTGATCAGGGAAGACACCTGCTCATCAGTCTCTGGCTCCACACGCACACATATCACACACACAAAATATGTATTCAAAACTTTTAAAAAGCAAAACCAAATCATATAGATGACTACATACGCACATATATATATGCAGAGAGAGAGTGCACATATTGTTAGAATGCACATGTTTATAGAAAAGGAATTAGCTAGAGATGATGGCATTTTCCTGTAGTTTCATTATTTGGGAGTAGAGGCAGTGGGATCAGTACTCAAGGCCATCCTCAGCTACATAGTGAGTTCAAGGTCAGCCAGTCTTGATTTTAGAATTCCCTAGGAAGTGGTGAGACTCATCCTCTGTATCTGTGTGTGAGGCATTACCAGAAAGAATTCTCTGAGGAGCAGAGACTCCAGGCAGCCTTGGGAGGCATCACTCCACTCACTGGGAGTCCCCACAGAGCTCCTCAGCATTCCTTTACATCGGCTTTCTGGCTCATCACAGTGTGAGCTCCAATATTCTGCCTTCCTGGCCCTGGGGGACTGAACCTTCTAGAACCGTGAGCTGAAGAATATTTGCTCTCCATATATTTTTTCCTGTAAGGTATTTTGGTCACAGCCTCAGGAACTACTAAAACAGTTAAAGTGGCCGGTGGTGGCGGTGGTGGTGCAAGCCTTTAATTCCAGCACTCAGGAGGCAAAGGCAGGCGGATCTCTGTGAGTTTGAGGCCAGCCTGGTCTACAGAACAAGATCCAGGACAGCCAGGGCTACGCAGAGAAACCCTATCTTGAAAACCAAACAAAAAACCGAAGTGCTTTAGGACAAGATACAGAAAACTTTCTTTGACTAACATCTGCCTTACTTCTACAGCTCCCAATCCAAGATAGACTTAGTGGAACCTATATAGTTTCCTGTTTAGACAGACTCAAGGAACTTCAACTGCCTGTCCTCTCCTCCTCTCCCCTCCTTATGTCTCCTGTAGCTGGTCTCAAATTCACTCTGCAGCTAAGGCTGGCCTTGAACCCCTGATCCTGCCTCCACTTCCATATTTTGGGGGTTACAGGAATGCATCACCATTCCCAGGTTATCCAGTGCTAGGGATGGAAACCAGGGCTGTATACACACCAGGCAAGCATTCTACCCAACTCCTACCTGCCTATTTCATGTCCCTATACCTTTTCCAGAATGTTGTATAAATTGAAGTGTGACTCATACGAGATCAATCCGGATCATTGCAAAAATCTCTAGTCTGTTTGGTTTATATACTGAGTGGTGTTGGAACATTGTATGGCTGGATTATATTTATCTATTCACTGGCTGAAGGATATTTGAGTTCTTTTTGATTTTTGGCAACTATGCATAAAGTTGATATGAAATTCATAGCAGGTTTGGGGATGAAGAAGTGAGTGTGTGCTGGACCAGTGCTATGAGCTAATTTCACAGTGGCTGTATCTCCAGGATGTGTATGTATATAGCAGGGCTACTTCTTATCTTGATCTCTGTGGTCTCATGACATTTCTGGTTACTTTCAGTAATATGGGTGTATCTGATCAGTAATTAAAATTTCCAGAGCCACATATAATTAATACTTCAGTTTTGTTTCAGACTTGAGGTTCTCCCTCCCTTCCAGCCTAGCTCTGCAGTCAGAGGAGGAAATAGACTCAATGTCTGGCTCTGGATTTTCTATTAATAAGACCATTTAGCAGCCAGACAGTGGTGGTGCAAGCCTTTAATCCCAGCACTTGGGAGGCAGAGCCAGGAGGATCTCTGTGAGTTTGAGGCCAGCCTGGGCTACAGAGTGAGTTCCAGGAAAGGCGCAAAGCTACACAGAGAAACCCTGTCTCAAAAAACAAAACCAAAAAACAAGAAACAAACAAAAAAAAGACCGTTTAGCAATTCATGTTACAGGCTGTGATGACGCAAGCTTTACAGGGGTATGGAGCATGCGCAAAGGGAAAATACAGGACAGTGGTGACATGCCACATTGGCTTTTAGTGAAGAAGGTGGAGGAGGGGTTGGGGGAGCTCCTGGTTCTGGAATGCAGGTGGTTCTTGGTGGACTAACATTCAGACATTAGGACATTTGATTCCCGGTTGGTGGTGCTTTGGGGGCAGGTTTATGAGTTTCTGGAGGAATTATGTCACTGGGGATGGGCTCTGAGGGTTTATAGCCTGACCCTACTTCCTGTCCTGACTCTGCTTCCTGCTTGTGGTAAAAGCTACGATCGCTGGGCTTCCTGCTTCTGCCGTGATTCCTGCCTCTTGCTTCCATCCTCCCTCCCGGGATGGACTCAGTCCTCTGGAACCATAAACACTTCCTTTCATAAGTAAAGGCTTCCTTTTACAAGTTGTCTTAGCCGTGGTATTTTATCACAGATATATTAAAGTAATAAATTTAGAAGAAGCTGGGACCAGAGTGTGGGCTGCTGCTGTGAAGGACCTGACTGTGTTCGTTTGGGTTTTTTGTTTTGTTTTGTTGTTTTGAGGAATGTGTAAGACTTTGGACTAAAAAAGCATTTGAACACTGTAAACACAGCTTAAGGGCCATTCTAGTAAGTGCTTGGGAGACAGTCATGCTGAGAGCAATGTGGACTCTGAGGCCCAGCTCAAGAGGATTCAGAGGGGAACAGTGTTGGTCACTGGGAACGAGGCCATTCCTGTAATATTTTCACAAAGAACCTAGGTGTCTTCGGCTCTTGTCCTAAGAACTTGCCTGAGACTAAATTAAAAAGCAAAGGACTAATTTCTTTGGCAAAGAAGGAACTTCAAGACAGCATAATGTTGAAACTGTGGCGTGGTTGTTACTAACTTCCCTTATGCCAGTCTGCACTGAAAAAGAGCAAGCAGAGGAGAAAGAGAAAGGAAATGCAGTTTGGAGAGGAAAAGCACAGCACCATACTTAGGGTTAAAGCCCTGCAGCCAGGAGTTGTGTTAAAGAGGCTGTAATTGCTAAGGAGGTCAGCAGCATCTGCTCTGCCCTGGAACAAAGGGAAGGCATCAGCAGGGCAAGACCCCGCCTAGCTGAGCTTCCAGCATATGAAAGAGAGCATCGGCAGCTTCTGCTCCTAGAAGGCAACTGGCCATGCTTACAGAGGCGAGTGCTGGTTGGCGGAAGAATCATGAGCCATACTTACCTTTCTAGAGCTTTATTGGGAGAGAGAGAGAGAGAGAGAGAGAGAGAGAGAGAGAGAGAGCGAGAGAGAGAGAGAGAGAGAGAGAGAGAGAGAGAGAGAGAGGGAAAGGGAGGAGGGGGAGAGAGAGAGAGAGAGAGAGAGAGAGAGAGAGAGAGAGAGAGAGAGAAAGGACTGCACGGAGGGGGAGAATGGAAGGAGAGAGTGTGGAAAAGAGAACGCAAGAGGGCCCACCCGCTTTTTAGGCTGAGATGCCGTTGCAGGCTGGTGACGTAATTAAGGAAATAATCCTTACATCCCAGACTTTCGCTTATTATAAAAAAAAGCAGGTAGATGGGAATAGGGGCGTCGTTCCTCTCAAAAACTGCTTCCAGCTGACTTTTGGACATGTATCCCTCTTGGCTGTGGCTAGGAACCTTCTGTCTGACAAGATGCTGGTGACACAGAAAAAAGCTTAGAGAGAAAAGAATCATTATTATTTTATGTTGACATTTATCTGAGGTAGATCCGGCCTGTCCCTATGGATTTTGAAACATGTTAAGCTTTATCAGAGACAGATTATTTTAAAGCACCTGTTTCCTTTACTAGTTTGGCATCCAGTAGACAGGTGACCAATTGTTAAAAGCATCTCACAGTAATAGATGTTTATATTAAAGTCTTTTTTGTAGCACCCAGATGCTTTTGGGTCTGGGGGTGTAAATACCTTTTAGCTGTTACAGTTTCTTACTTGATGATCTCTGGACTCCGGTTCTGTGGTGGTCCTGTATCATTGGCTGAACAGTGAGTTAGAACAGGGAACTGGGAAGAGAAAAGCTTGTGATGTATGAGAATTTATTTTTTTTGAAATCAGGACCCTGTCTGTATGCACGTGAGAAACACAGGCAGTGGATCTGGAGTGAGACAATGAGCTCTTATCTTAGCTGGAAATCTTTTTTCATTAAGTAACTCTGAAAGTGCAATTAAGGTGAGGTGGGTAAGGCTGTCCTCTGTACCCGACAAAAAAAGGAGAGGACACATCCCAAAACTCCCAGGACTGAATCAGTGGCTCTGGTGTACAGAAGGAAAGAAACAGATCCCTTCTCTGCTGCGTTCTGGGTTCCCTGCCATGTCTGTAGCCAAGCCTAGGTCTGCTGGAGGTCTTAGCTTGATGTACCCATGCATCATGGCGCCTGGGGGCAGTCAGCTGACTGGTTGTCTTTCTAGCGGCACCTTTAACAAGGCTGTTGATGGCCTGGCAGGGCATTTGCTAGCCTGTGGGCATTTTCTCACTTAAAACAGGGACCCAACAGCTTTTGGGAGTCAGCGAGTGCCAGCACTTGACAGTTTCGTTTTTGGGCTTTTATTCCTTCCCTGGCACACCTTAAATGCCACAGATGGCTCTCTTGCCTGTGGGGTCAGGAGCCTTGCTCTCCAGATGCTTAAGTTTTAGTCAGAGAGGTCTGGGAAACAAGAGACAGATTTTATTCCGTGTTCTGAATTTTTTTTTCCTGATGATTGATGGCTTAAGGACAGCTTTTGGAAGATCTGCCAGGAGGCAGACTATAAACCGATTCTTTTAGAAGACTTGTCTGAAGCTATAAGCTGATTTTTTGGCTTAAGAGCCATCTTGACTACTGTAAACTTATTTGAATGGATCTTAGCCGCTTCCAGATCCATCTGTGTCTCTCAAGGCAGTTTGAGAATGAGTGGGTGGAGTTAAAGTGAGTTAGGGCGAGTCATAGAAACCGCCCAAGCCCGCCCATTTGAGCCCACCCACTGCCGGCGGAAGTCAGACAGAAAAAGTTGCACATGGCAGACACAGAAGTGGAAAGGGAGAAGAGTTTAGAGCTTTAGCAGAAAGCTTGGGGATAAAGTAACTCTTTTATTTGCCTGTTCACTGGCAGAAGTTCCCGCGACTCTGTTATGTGGGCAGATTTACCGGTACCCGCCCCTTTGTTCTATGGCTTTTGTCCATTTGCTGGCAGAAGTTCCCATGACACTGTTATGTGGCCAGATTTATCGGTACCCACCCCTATCTGCCAATGTAAGTGGTAAATGTGTCCGCCCCTTTGTCCCATGGCTGTAGCTGAGAGAAAAATAAAAAATTAAAATAACAAACTGGGACAGACTCCAATCTTGGGCATTCCTGAGAGTGAAGAGAGATCTAAGAATCAGCTCAAGTTCACCATCCTCTTCGTCAAGGGATGGGAAGGGCTGCAGCTGTGCTGCAGGTGGTCCACGGTGGACCCGAGACAGCATTTACCCCCTCGTCAGGAGCAAAAATGTGCCTGCCATTGCCAGCACAGCCAGAGGACAACCCCCAGGGTGTCCGTCGCAAAGAATATAGCTCAGACTACAGCCACCAGGCTCACTCACTGTGGTGAAGAATCATGATGGTGTCAGTAGTGGTAGCTGTGTGGGGGTCCAGTGGAGGTGAGGGAAATGTGCGTGCTCACGGTCTTGCAGTCTTGACGGATGGGGAGGAGGCAGCAGGCAGCAGTGGTCACAGCAGGTCCTCGGCAGTCTATCTGAGTTACGGCACCAAATGTTGGTTAAGCGGCAGCGCTAGCGGCTGGCCGCCGCTTTGGGCAGCCATGCCAACAGAGGAGAGTGCTGGCTGGCAGAAGAATCACAAGCCATAGTTACTTTTCTAGAGCTTTATTGGGGGAGAGAGAGAGAGAGAGAGACAGAGAGAGAGAGAGAGAGAGAGAGAGAGAGACAGAGAGACAGAGAGACAGAGAGACAGAGAGAGAGAGAGGAGAGAGAGAGAGAGAAAGGACCACATGGAGGGGGGAGAACGGAAGGAGAGAGTGAGGAAAAGAGAACGCACAGAGGGCCCACCCGCTTTTTAGGCTGGGACGCCATCCGCAGGCTGGTGACGTAATTAAGGACGTAATCCTTACAACAGCTACTGCTAATGTGGTTCAAAGGCTGAGGGTCCAACCCCAGCTGGAGGCTGAAGGTGGCGATGTTGTCCGTGTGTCGGCTCTAGAAACACAGAGATGGAAGGGCTAAGGGGTCATGGACAAGTAGCAAACATGCATTCTTCTCCATTAGCATTCTTTGTTTATTTTGAGACAGGGTCTCCGATCACCGCAAAACCCTAACAATAATCCTAGTTGTTCAACTTTGCGATCTGAGCTGGACCTGGTGGCACTCATCTGTAACCTAAGCATTCAAGAGGCTGAGGGTCATGAGTTCCAGCAGTGGGGGAAGAGGGGAGGAGAGGGAAGAGAGACCAGTACAGTAGCACATACCTGTGATTCTAGCTTTTGGTACAGTGGCTCTCAACCTTCCTAATGCTGTGACCTGTTCCTCCTGTTCTGGTGACCCCCAACCAAAGAATTATTTCGTTGCTACATCATAACTGTAATTTTGCTACTGTTATGAATTGTTATGTAAATATCTGTGTTTTCCAATTGTCTTAGGTGACCCCTGTGAAAGGGTCATTCAACCCCAAAGGGGTCATGACCCACAGGTTGAGAACCACTGCTTTAGTCGGTGTAGGCAGGAAGATCAGGAGTTCAAGGCCAGTTTCAGCTACGTAGAGAGCTTGAGGCCATCCTGAGTGATGGAAGATCCTGTCTCAAGAAAACAAACAGAAATTAAGACTAAGTAAGATGAAGGAGAAAGAGCAGATTGACTTCCGGCCTGCAGTGTCTACCCCCGCCATGCCCCAGGCATCGGTCTCTTCAAACAGCGGTCTGACCTTTTGAAGTGCCTGTAATTTTTTTTGGTCAATGTGCAGACATGATGTGGCAAGTGAAAGAAATTCCAGGGAAGATACCTGTGGCATTGGGATGGTTAAATAAGGGAGGAAGCCCTCCATGGACCTGTCTTTGTTGGGCCTGCACCCCTGAACTATGAACTCAGTGCTTCCCGGTTTTTGGTTTGGTTTTGATTCTCTACTTAGATGGGTCTGGAAACTGGAGGAAACTACAGTTTGGGACTCCCTTCCCTCAGGCAGTCTAAGCTCTGGTAGACCTTATTAGGAAGCATGCTCTGGCTCATTTTAAATGATTGTTCTTACCCTCCCCCTGGCAGCAGGAAGACACAAAAGAAGGTAGCATCCTGTCCTGGCCCCTGGGAGCTTTATCTCTCACTGAGCCTCCAGCAGTTCCTCAGTTACAGCTCTCATTTCTCTCTCCCAGCCCTGGGGCCTGCTGGTTTCTGCTCTATTAAGTTGTGATTTTCCGTATCTGCCTTTCCATCTCTCCAATGCTGGCAACAGCAGCTTGCCCTGTGACCTCCTCATTTCTTTCTCAGATATCTATCAGTCTTTCCAGCTTTTCAGGGTTTTACTTATTAGACGGGAGCACTCACTTTTATTTTTTGTGCATTGTGAGTTTTGAAACAGGGTCTTATTCAGTAGCCCAGGCTGTCCTGAAACTTGCTAACCTCCCAAGGATTGGAATAACAGGCATAAGCCACCTTACCCAGTTTGCAGCGATCACTTATGCTCACACACACAGGCATGTGCACAAACTTTTCTGTTGCAAAGCATGCTCATAATGGGCACATTTTTAATGAAAAAAAAAAACCGCATCTTTATGGACTGGAATTATTGCCTTCATTGACTGTTGGCCTCTGCCAACTACGCTGCAGTGGGGTGCTGGGGGAAACTCTCAATGAGCAATGGTCGTACCTCAGATAAACCTCATTGGTTACAGCACCATCACTGCCCAATGCTGTTGACAGGCTCTTAAAGCCGCTTCTGCTTCGCTAAGCATAAATCTTGGACAGCTTTCTGTGTTAATAATCGTAGCAGATAAAGGCGCTTCCCACTAAAACTGACTACCTGCGTTCCAGCCCCCAGTCTCACGTGGGGAAGGAGAGAACCATCTCTCAAAAACTGTCCTCTGGCCTCCAGGTGAGCACCACCGTGTTCTCTAAGTAAATACAATTTTTGGTTTTTCTTTTTCTTTCTTTCTTTTTTTTTCTTTTTCTTTTCTTTTTTTTTTTTTTTTTTTTTTTTTTGGTTTTTGAGACAGGGTTTCTCTGTGTAGCCCTGGCTGTCCTGGAACTCACTCTGTAGACCAGGCTGACCTCGAATTCAGAGGTCTACCAGTCTCTGCCTCTCAAGTGCTGGGATTAAAGGTGTGTGCCACTGCCATCTAGCTCATAATTTAAAAATTAAATATAAGCGCACATCATTACTTTATTGATTATGTGACTTACATTGCATAGATGTACTGTGAGTTGTTGAACCGTTCTGATAGAAATTAAGATATTTTTCAACATTACAAATTATTCTGCACCAAATATTTGTGTGCATGTTTTGATATTTATATGATTGTTTCCCTGTGGTAATGTCATTAAAATAATAGTTTCTTTCGGATAGAAAATTTAGAAAATGGTGGCCAGTCCATTCCCTGAAGTGATGACCACTGTCAAGGTTTTCGCCATGTTCTAGCTTTAGAATAATAACATCTGCAGTAGGTAATGAGCTAATATCAATCCCTGTTCCTCCTGGATGTGACCCTTCCTGTGGCAGTGACTTGAACAGCTATGGGTTATGTCTTGGCTTCCCTGGTTTACCTTAGGAGCTTAGCCCTTATTTTCTACACACCTCTATGCCTATGCATGTGTTTAAGACCAGTTTGTCATAGAATTATCATTGTAATATAATATAGTTGATTATCTTATCTCATTTCCAGGTCTAAGAAGATTCCCAAGTGACTGCAGAACTAAAGACAAGCCCGTAATGAGCAAAGACCTATTTTCTCTTTTTCATGGATATAAATTGCTATGTTTACTCTGCTTTCTGTGCTGCCTGTAGACCTTAAGAACGCTGTCTAAAGCTAGGCATAGTGGCATAAGCCTGTCATCTTAGTGCTTTAGAGGCAAAGCAAGAGGGCCAGGAGTTCAAAGTCTTTCTCATCTATTTAGTAAGTTCAGGGCTTGCCAGGGTGCCTGAACCTGTGTCAAAAGACCAGGAGTGGCTGGAGAGATGGCCCAGTGGTTAAGAGTGTTTGTTGCTCTTGAGGGACCCCCATTCAGTTGTTGGCTCTCACCTGGTGCCTCATAAGTACCCATAACTCCAGTTCCAGGGAATTCAGTGACTTCTGACCTCCACAGGCCCCAGGCATACACATGGTACACATACATATCCATATAAGAAAATAAATTTTAAAAAAATTAAAGGCTGAGGTGGATTTGGCTCAGTAGTATATTACTTGTCTGGCCAAAAAAAAAAAAAAAAAAAAAAAGATTGGAGCTGCAGCTGCAGCTCAGTTGGTAGAGTGTTTGCTCAGCATGCACTAAGCCCTGGGCCCCATCCCCAGAAGCACATGAAATCGAGTATGGCACTGCCCTCCTGTAATCAGCATTGGTGGGCGGAGACAGCAAGCACTGCCCTCCTGTAACAGCATTAGTGGGCGGAGACAGGAGAGTCATCGGAAGTCTAGAGTTATCCTCTACATATCAAGTTCATGGCCAGCCTGTGCTGCATCAGAACCTGTGGAGAGATGGGGGCTGGAGCAATGGCTCAGTGGTTCAGAGTACTACTTGCTCTGTTTGCTGAGAACTATTCAGCTCTCAGCACTCACACAGTGGCTCACAATCACCTATAACTCTAGATCCCAATCTCCAGGAGATATGATGCCTTCTTCTGACTTCAGGCACTCATATGGTACACACACAAACATACAGGCAAACATCATAGAGCCAAGAATAAAATAAACACATATAAAAATGTAGAGACATAATTTCTGTTCTATATCACCGGAAACACAGCTTCACCAAACTCTGCGACAGGCTGAGCCATGACAAGGGCATTATTATGAGCCCCTGACATAGACAATAGTTAGTGCCCCCAATCCATGCCCAAAATACAAGAAATAGGGCCGGGAGGTGGCTCAGTGGGCAAGAGTGTTTCCTGTGAAAGCCAGAGGACCTGAGTTTAAATCCCCAGCAATCACGATTGGCGGGCATGGCTGTGAGTGATGTTATCCTCAGAGCTGGGGTGTGGGGTGGAGAAGGAAGATCCCAGGAGCTTGCTGAGAAGCCAGTTCAGCTAGACAGTGAGTTTCAGGATCAACGAGAGATGTAGATTCCAAAAATAAGGCGGGGACAGATGGAGGAAAACACTGTACATCTCTCTTCTGGTCTTCACACGTGTGCACACAGGCGTGTGTACAGGCACGCACATGTGCCCATACAACACACACATCATACACATGAAAAGGAAGAAAGAATAACTGAGTCTAGAGAACTAAGGTGGCCCAGGTCGACCAGGCTTCATACATGGAACTAGATTTGAGGAGACATTTGGAGTTGAACCCTTTTCTGTTTACTACACTGTTTACTACACTAGCAAAACAAAGATGTGCTTTGGAACAGGGTCAAGGGTACTCCTCCTTAGGAGTTACAGCCACATACATGAGGTTCTCAAAGACCTGGGCCTCTTTTCCTCCTACCTCTTCATCTGCTTCCCATCAAGAGAGCTGAGACCCTTGAGAGGAAATGACGTCACAGGTAATAACTAGACCACTAGAAAGACAGCAAGCTGAATGACGTGTTTAGATGACAGGCGTGAACAGAGCATAAGCCGTAGAAATGCCCCAAAGAAATAAAGGAAAGTACTGGTATTGAGTCAGAAGCAATCATAAAGAACCAAGTACGGGTGGGGTGGAGGTGCTCACCTGTAGATGTAATTCTGAACGGTTTTATTAAATAAGAAACACAGAGCCAAATACAGAGTTAAAAGCCCAAGAGGTCTGAGCAGCAGCCAAGAGCTAAGACCAAGACCGCCTTCTTACCCCTCACTGCCGCTGCTGTCCTTCCCCTCAGAAAGAGACCTACTTCCTGTGTGTCTTTCTCTTGACTGACTTTCTGTTCTGCCTTCTCATTGGTTGTAAACCCAACCATATAACCTCCTCGTCACTGTCTGTCTATACAGACCTCCAGGTCTCTATGGTTGGTATTGAGATTAAAGGTGTGTGTCTCCATGCTGGTGGTGTCCTTGCACACACAGAGATCTGCCTGTCATGTGATCGGGATTAAGGGCGTGTGCTACCACTGCCAGACTTCTGCTAAATGGCTTGCTATTAGCTCTGACCCCCAGGCAACTTTATTTATTAACATACAAATAAAATTACATTTCAGCACAAATAAAATATCACCATACTCACCAGCCCCAGCTTTGGGAGACAGAGGCAGGAGGGTGCCGAGCACAAGGCCAGCCTCTGCTCAAAGCAAGTTCCTCACCTCAAAACAACAAAAGAAGCCAGGTGGTGGCGGCAGCAGCGGTGGCGCACGTCTTTAATCCCAGCACTCGGGAGGCAGAGCCAGGCGGATCTCTGTGAGTTCGAGGCCAGCCTGGGCTACAGAGCAAGATCCAGGACAGGCTCCAAAGTTACAAAAGTAAAGAACATCAGTATAAAACTATAGCTCAGTGACAGACATTTGCTTAGCATGACACCACACACAAAGAATGTCTTACCTATAGAGATTCATTTTTTAAAGGTATTATATATGTGTAATTTATTTTTATTTTATGTTTATTGGTGTTTTGTCTGCCTGAAACTGGAGTTATAGGCAGATGGTGTGAGCTGCCACGTGGGTGCTGGGGATTGAACTCCAGTCCTCTGGAGGAGCAGCCAATGCTCTTAACCACTGAGCCATCTCTCCAGCCCCCTATATGAGATTCTTAAAAGGATAGAACTCGCTAAAATGAAAGAAGTAAAATGCAAACCAAAAGAAACAGAAACCAAAACTGACTTTGAGGCAAAAGATATTGTCTGGTGAAATCAAAAATTGTCGGGTAGATCAAAAATCTGTGGACACCTTTCACAATACAATCACTGTGAAAACAGATGGAGAGATGGCTTGGAGGTTAAGAGCACTGGCTGCTCTTCCAGAGGTCCTGAGTTCAATTCCCAGCACCCACATGGTGGCTCACAACCACCTGTAGTGAGATCTGGCGCCCTCTTCTGGCCTGCAGGCATATACGCAGAGCAAACACAGTATACATGATAAATAAATCTTAAAAAAGAAAAGCAAAGATGGAATTATGTGTGTGAGGTATGTGCGTGTATGTGTGGATGCCCACAGAGGCCAGAGGAGCTGGAGTTGCAGGTGGCTGGCACGGAGGCTGGTCCAACTGCTGTCCTCTGAAAGAGCTGTACATGGCCCTAACCACTGAGCCGCCTCTCCAGCC